>SNVD02007242.1:0-28592 GCA_013180625.2 Boswellia sacra | reverse complement strand
CACACGAGATCCATCGCATTCAAGTCACACAATCAAACTTCAGTATCAAGATCCATGTCCAAATCAGAGTTTGGTCTTGATGTGTCCATAATCCAAGTAAATCAATTTCCAATTTAATAGAATTTTAAAAAACGAAATTACGAAAGAGTCCTGCCGGGAACAGCGATTTTACCCCTATGTAAGTTTGTGGACCCCAAACCCAATAAATTAGTCAACATTAAATGCTTACTTGAAGAATCTGGCATGGAAATCGTAGCTATCAAATCATGCAGGAACATGAATTGAATTGTATTGCCGGTAGGCCACAAATACCCAATGTTGGGTTAAGTTGATCTAGTCCAATATTTTTGCAACAGGCAATTTATATTAATGGCTCATGCCTAGCTGGCAGCGACACTCTTAAATTATTGTTATTTGTCCCCTTTCAGCATTTCCTCTCCACTCCGCCATTGCTAGTACAATCATGTAATAATTGGAGAGATCAATTCTTCTTGCAAGTATTCTATTTCTGCATATATGTTTTTATCCACACATTTTAGAAAATTATGTTTATTTCCTAATTATTTACAAGATTAAATTCCATTTATTAAAACAACACTAACGCCGTCAATAATTATTAACAAGTTACAGTAACGTTATCTTACAAAAGTAAATAAATTCCATTATTTAACACTAGATAGAATCAACTCAACGTGTTCAAATAAGAGTAAGAAGATGGCGCATTACATATTGGTTGGGACCTCATGCTCGTAGTAGATGGATTATGCCAATCAATTCTAATTGCATTTGGACCAATCCCTATCTCCCTCACTAACAGTTAATTAACTTGGATCGTACGGACAGAGATGGTTTGGTAAATTCAACAGCGACTATGATGATAGTTTAGGTATACCAGTAAAACTTTCTCGTAACGCGTCAAATGTTAACCGGTAACTCCCGGTCATCCCCTCGCCCACCGACACCCAACTCCCGGTCACCCACTCCGTACATCCACAAATCCAACACCTCCGTTTTAAATGCGGCTGTTCCCGCACTCACGACCTTCACGATAATAAAACGCACTGCACGGAATTAAATGCAGAGAGAGTTAAAAGAGGAGTTGTGATCCCGAAGAGAGCAGGCTTTCTTGCAGCTTTGAGTGCTGTGTGTACTGGCGAGTACGTTCGATTTTCTTCTTTCCTTCTAATTACTGGCATTAACATTTTGACTGCGTTTTGCTTATGTTGGTTGTCGTTTTGTTTAGCGAAACAGAGACTGCTGAAATCGACAACACGAATCGAATCAAAACGAAACGCACCAGTTTTGTTTTGTTTTGTTTCGCGTTTGTGGAACTGGTTTCAAACAGAGCATCTTCATGCTCAGATCTTGTCCTACAGTTTTGAAGTTTCGCTTTCTCTGGTGTGCTTTTAGATTTAGTGCTTTTTTTCTGTGGCTTTGCTCTGTTTAGCTCGAGCTTCACGTTTGTTTTGTTTGCCTCGAAATTCGTGGTTGTCGCTCTCAGTTTAACCTGCTCTATATCGTCTAATTTTCTGGCTTGATTTTTAAATGTAGCTTATTTGTAGCTTTAAGTGTGATTCTGTACTGTTTTTATCCTTAACAATAATCAGATCGGTATTATTTTTTTCATTTATATATATTTGAAGGAATCTGCTAGTTTGATTATTCAACTGCTAAACGAGTGAATGTACTTACAACTAATTCTTTTTTCGATCTTGTTTGTTAGTTGGATCAAGATTCTTTAGCTTTCATGCTAACATCTTCACAGTTGTGGTTTTTTTTTTTTGAACTTTTATTTTTTATTTTTAAATTCTGATTGCAAGTCTTGTAAAAAGAGAAAAGTTTTTGCCTTACTTTGTTTTTCTCTTGTTAATGCTAGAAGAATCTTGAATAGAGCATGTGTGTATGTGTTTTTTTTTTTTTTTTTTTTTTTGGGGGGGGGGGGGGGGGGGGGGGGGGGGGGGGGGGGGGGGGGGGGGGGGGTGGGGGGTGGGGGGGGGGGGGGGGGGGGGGGGGGGGGGGGGGGGGGGGGGGGAGGGGGGAGGGGAGGGGAGGGTGGTTGGGGGGGTGTGTGTGGGGGCGGGGAGGGGAGGGAGGGGTTCATTTTCGTTTCATTTGCTTTGATCGCTGCTCCGTGCATTCTTTCCGGTAAACTGTCACCGGAGTCCTGTTTTGAAGCCATTGTTGTGCTGAATGGTTGAGACTGTAAATACAAGACAATGTTGATTAGTTATCTTTGATGTTGTATCATTCTATTCCTTGGTTTTGTGTGGTTTTAGAGTAATCCTTAGCTATAATATTGTTATTTAAGCTTATTGTATCTGGCTCGACAGTGGAAAGTGAAATTTTATATCACTACTGTAAGTTTACTTCTTAACTCATTCCCCTGAAGTCTAACATGTGATTCAACTGCTATATTTATTGCAGAACTGCTCAAGGCGTATGAACAAGTGAGGTTAAGGTATCTACTCTGTATTTTCCAGGTGGAGAAAACTCATGCCATGATAAGTAGGTGCAGTCACATGCATATTTGCGTCCAGCTGTTGAAATCAATAAAAGAGATTCTGTAGGTTTTCCGTTTTATTTTCTTCTTCCTCATTTTTTATTAGAGCATTTATATTTGGTTGTAGTTGGATAAGGTGAAACAACTTAGATATGAAAGAGATTGACAAGAGGAAGACAAATAACAAACAATCACAGCGGTCTGCAAGGACTGAAAGGACAGATCGTAAACAGAATCAAGAGAAAGGTCCCAAAACTTTGAATGCTAAAGAAACTGGATCTAAAGCTTCAATTGCTAGACGAGACTCTAGTAATTTAGTAAGTGATCCAAACACGGCCTCAGAGGGATCTGAAGTTTATGAAAGCACGGTTATACATTATGTGGATGATGTAAACAGGTTTGAGGAGGTGCCTCAAGATATCAAATCCAATGCAACGAGTGGTAGAGTGAACAAGGATGAATTAAATAATTGTTCTAGTGATTTTGAGAAGCATGTTAAGCAGGGGAAGGAAGATCCATCAGATTCTGAGACCGTAGAAGGTTCAATATCTTCTCAAGAAGATTCATCAACAGTTGAGGATCAGAAAGTAGAAAAATCTTCTGGAGTTCTCAAGGGTACTGGCAATAAGAATTCCTTAGAAAGCAGTCCTGCAGAATCAAGAGCGAGATCTGATCGAGAAACTTATAAATCACAAACCAAGGCAGTAGATAATACTCCAAAGAAATCCACGAATTCCGGTAGAGGTTCTTCAGAAGTTACTGCCAAAAGTTTTTCTGATAAAAATTCTAATAAAATGAACGTTTGTCCTAAACCTTCATCAGAGTATTCTGAAGGAGTTGATGATAAACCTGCTGAAGAGATAAAAGAAATTGATCTTTTAGATGAGACCTCAAATGGTGCTCAAAATGTGGGAAGTGACAATGGAACAGTTGATACTGAAGAAATTGGTGAACATGTAGATGAGGCAACTTTGAAAAAGATTGAAGAAATGGAAACGAGAATTGAGAAGATGGAAGAGGAGCTGAGAGATGTTGCTGCCCTTGAGATTTCACTCTATTCTGTAGTACCAGAGCATGGGAGCTCAGCACATAAGTTGCATACACCTGCTCGGCGGCTTTCTAGACTTTACATCCACGCTTGCAAGCATTGGACACAAAACAAGCGAGCTACCATAGCTAAAAATAGTGTGTCCGGGCTTGTTTTGGTTGCCAAGTCATGTGGTAATGACGTTTCCAGGTATATGAATTGCCTTGTTCGGTATTTGAGTTTTTATTATGTTGTCAGTTTTGCTTGACTGACGGTAGTTTTCTTCTTTTTGTATGTTAAGGCTTACCTTTTGGTTGTCAAACACCATTGTTCTGAGGGAGATAATTTCTCAGGCATTTGGTGGTTCACGCAACCCAATCCCAGTTGCAAGGTTTGCCGAGTCAAATGGAGCTAGCAAAAGAAATGATGGGAAGTCTATGACTCTGAAATGGAAGGGTGGTTCTGGTGGTAAACAAGTAAATGGTCATCTGCAGTTTGAGGAAGACTGGCAAGAGACAGGAACTTTTACAACAGCATTAGAAAAAGTTGAATCTTGGATATTCTCTCGGCTAGTTGAGTCAGTTTGGTGGCAGGTAAAGGTTTCACTGGCTGTTGGTGAAGTTACTATTTACTGTGTTCCGGTCAATTTATAGTGATCTTTTAATTAAAGCAGTTAAGCAAACTTTCATATATTTGCTCATTAGATTGGATAGTACCCACGACTTAATGTCAAAATTTAATATATCCGAATTTAGTAAAGGTTGCACAGGCTATTTGATGATGTAACTAATTTTTCCGCACCTGTTGTTTCATAAAGATAAATTAATAAGTAGTCAAACGACTTTCATATGACATATTGTTTATTTAATATGTCAATGATTAAGCTATATTCTGAGGCTTGAATTAACTCTTCGTTACTGTAGATATATATTAATGATTTTTTATTGCAAATGCTATCAGGAATGACTTTGATGTGCCCTTTGTCAATGTTTTTAGGTTTTGACTCCATATATGCAATCTCCAACTCTGTCAACCAATAAAACCATTGGAAAATTGTTGGGACCTGCCTTAGGTGACCAGCAGCAGGGTAGCTTTTCTATCAACTTGTGGAAAAATGCTTTCCAAGATGCCCTACAGCGACTTTGTCCTGTTCGAGCAGCAGGGCATGAGTGTGGTTGCCTACCTGTTCTGGCAAGAATTGTATGTAGTATATCTCCCTGCATTTCCTTTGGTGCTTTAATTTCTATTTTGCTGCCGTTACCGACTTTGTAATATAAGAGTAACCACTATTAGAATCTGATCTGTTTCAGCTTCATTTTCTTTACTTTGTGTTTTAACTGTTATGGTTGTTTTGATAGGTTATGGAACAATGTGTTGCCCGACTAGATGTCGCAATGTTTAATGCTATTCTGCGTGAGTCAGCCCATGAGATCCCAACTGATCCTGTTTCAGATCCTGTAGTGGATTCCAAGGTCCTGCCAATTCCTGCCGGTGAATTGAGCTTCGGATCTGGTGCACAACTAAAAAATTCTGTATGTATTATATATACATCACTTTTGCATCTTTTAAATGATATATCTAAGGCTTTTCTCAAAGATAGACAATGTTATTTATTGGGAACCCTTCCTTGTAAACTTTTTCTTTTGCCTTCTACTTTTAAAGTGGAAGGGTTTTGGACAAAATGGGTGATTGCTACCAACTCGCCCCCAAGGGAAGCATGCCGTTTGGACAGCTACTGTTTTTTGAAATCAATATAAAGATAAAGATTTTCTGTCATTGGGTTTACTTAGCATTAAAGCTGTGCATCAATGGTATTTTTCCTCTTTTTTTCAGTAAGATAGCGTGACAATTTTTTCTTTAGACTTTTGGCCAAACCAAAAGTATTTCAGGCATGCTCAAATTTTGCACAGAGAGATTTTTTCTTTTGAATAACATGAGTTACTGTCCATGCAGGTTGGCAATTGGTCTAGATGGCTTTCTGATATGTTTGGCATGGACACTGATGATTCTTTGAAAGATCACCCTAGCAGCAAGGATGATGAGAGGCGGGATGGAGTTAGTGAACCTAAATCATTTCTTCTTCTCAATGAGCTTAGTGATCTTTTGATGCTTCCAAAGGACATGCTAATGGATCGATCAATCAGACAGGAGGTTAGTTTTCTACTGCAGTAAATTTGTAATCAGAAATGATAATTTATTCATTTTCATCTTTCTTTAAAGTTGAATCACGACCCTGATTGAAATATCTGTTGCCATATTTAGGTGTGCCCATCAATAAGTCTTTCATTGGTTAAACGGATACTTTGCAACTTTACTCCAGATGAGTTCTGTCCTGATCCTGTCCCTGGAACTGTATTGGAGGCACTGAATGCTGAGGTATGAGCAGTGGTTCATATTCATCTTTGATTATTTTGAATATTCTGTCCATCGAATTTGACCTTAATTATTGGACCTCTACAAATTAGTGGTACTAAATCTGTGTGTTAATTAGCACATAGCAACTGGAACCATTAATCTTGGCCTATCAAATTCGATAAATGTTTCTGGATGAGGCCTTAGAGTTGACTCACTGGAAAACATGAAACTGCTGTGATAACATTTTTCTTAATTTCATTGTTTAGGGCATTGTCGGGCGCAGATTATCAGGAGATTCAGCTAGAAGCTTCCCTTATTCAGCTGCCCCAGTTGCATACACACCTCCATCTGCTTCTGATGTTGCTGAAAAAGTTGCAGGGGCAGGAAAATGTCAGTTGTTAAGGAATGTGTCTGTTGTGCAGAGGAAAGGATATACCAGCGACGAAGAATTGGAGGAACTTGATTCTCCTCTTGCATTGATCATCGAAAAATTGCCTTCATCACCGACTATCATCCATAGTGAAAACGGAAATGGTACATACGTTGATCGTGCCGGTTATACAGGCCCAAATTCAAGGTATAAGCTCCTTCGTGAGGTGTGGTCTTCGTGAAATTTGACACTGAGTTCTGTGTATATCTGCTGGTTTTTTGTTTTTGTTTTTTAGTGGAGAGGTTAGTATGAAGAAAATAGAGATAAACAACTGTAAAATATAAGATACAAGAAGTGCAAATGATTCAAATTTTGATGAAATCTCAATGCACCAAAGCCATTGGTTGTACTGGTTCGAGACTCTTGTCAAATATCATAAATGAAAATCCTTTTCGTTTTCTTGAGAATTTGAATCTTTTTGGTGTTTGAATGATGTCCAATTTAATTTTGTGAGAAGCAAACATACTTCCTTTTCATTTTCAGAGCTCATCGGATTCTAGCTACTATTATGTTTTCTTTTTAAGAAATTTAAGGGTTGTGAGAGTTCTTGTGGGACAGGAAAAAGTTTTAATACAACTAAAAATGAAAAAAAAATATGGAAGATTTATTATCATTCGTAAAAAAACTATTAGATTGGTTTACGATAAAGAGTATATTGTCTACTTGAAATAAATTTATTGATTATTAGTGTTTTACGAGGCTATGACATTATTGGGACGGATAACATAGAACAATAAATAATATAAGAGCAACATTTTTATGAGATGATATATCTGAATTCAGGAAAATTTAAAAACATCTGGAGAATCTACCATACGGTAAATAAATTCCGGATAAAGTTTTGCTACAATAATATTCAGGATTTATTTTTTTTCAAGGTGTGGGGAAGGAACACTTCTATTGTTAACTTTTTATTTCATTTCTTAATTCCAAGGGAAAATAGCGAGGGAAAAAGAGGAGTATGATAGGATCTTTGAATTTATTATTATTATTATTATTTTACCTTCAATTTGCAGTGCTGTGACCTAACGTGAGCTACTCAGAAATTCAGAATTAGAGATGGTAAATGGAACGTGCCTGGCACGTCCTGTGGCTTGCCACGAGCTGACTCAAGACTTGTCCGGAGTGGCACAACCCGGCTTGTCGTCAATGGTTTCGGTTTGGGAGCGTAGTCGTAGTCGGAAAATTTTCGTCCGCCGAACTGAATTATTACGTTTGACAAACCTCGCCGGTATGAGAACATTATGTTAAAGAAAAAAAAATATATAATTGCCCTACTATAAGAGGAGATAATAGACCTTATTCCTCAAGTGTATAGTCGATAAAAAAAAAAAACACTACAAAAAATTCAATGCAATAAATAAACAAAAATATTAAAGTTAAATAGTGGAAAAAATAACACAAATCAATTCAATATATAGTTATTCATTAAATTTAAAATTATGCGGTAAACGCTAAATTATTAAAGTTATCTGAACTTCTAAATCTAATTCTTTTTTAATAATGAAAATATAATCTCAAAGTTGTATATAATCCTAAACAAAGAAAAGAGTGAATGTTGTTCTAATAATTACAAACACCACAAAGTTGAAAGGAAAAAAAAAATTTAAGCCTACAATTTTATTATAATTAGTAGATAACAAAAAAGACAAGATTTTTTAAACAATATTACAAAATTGGAACATAACATAAAGTATATAAGCATATAATTTTATTTTTAAGTAGTAGAAATTGGAGTAGAACATAGAGTGAATAAGCATATAATTAATTTTAATTAGTGGATTATCTTATATGTTGTATGACTAAAAATATAATATTAAAAGGGTCCTCACTTTCTACATTATTCTATTTGTAATTTTGCTCAAAATATCTCGCTCTTCTTTCGGGCCACTTCACCAACAACTTGTCTCCTATATTTCCATTTTACAAAACGCAAAAGAATAATTGTTTAACAAAATGTTAATTAAGACCAATATATTAATGTAAGAAAAAAAAATTTGAAGAATGTAGAAATAAAACAAAATCAAACCCATCAAAATATATGCAAAACCCTAATATTCATATAATTACTTAAGATTTAGAGTAATACATTGAGAGGCCAAGCTCTATAGTCTTTTGGCAAAATAAGAGAACCCATAAAATAAAATCTTAGAATTTTACCTTTGAATCATGGACTAAGCCACACAAAAGTGGAAGTAAAAATCCAAGAAAGAGTTAAAAGTGAAGGAAAAAAAGAAGATGAAAAGTTCAACACCAAAAGGTAAATAACCCGTATGTATCAAGATGATGGCTTTCTTGTAATTAAACGTGATGGCAATCTTGTGAATTAACGAGCAAAAAGGGCCAAAAGTTATAGTTATTTTGTAAATAATGACAATTAAGTTTATATAAGAGCTTACAGGATTTTTTCCGAAAGGTTGAAGGGGCTGTAGCTCACATAATCTTATGCCCTGGTTTCAACAATAATGTTGTTAAAAATATGCAGAGATTTTCCATGTCTCCTCCATAGGATTGATGTTTTTTCAAGGATTTTATGACATGGGGTAACTATATTGGATGGTTAGAATTTGTTAAATTATTTTTAACAACTAAACTCAATTTTATTAACATAAAAAAAAAAGAACTTCAAAACTTCGAACCCTTCCGGTTTTTCACTCTTCTTCTTGGCCTTTTCCGGACTGCAAATTGTCTCGCTTTTGCTATTTGCCATTGTGTGCATGTATGAGAGCATGCCACTTAGAAATGGGCGGGGTTAGACAATTAAACAAAGATGAAAAAGGAAAATGAAATTAGCATTGAATATTGTCACGAACAAGTAGTGAAATTTTACCACTTGAAGACACTTGTTGGATCGGCCCAATAATGTAGAACCAGAGCAGCCTAACCCAATAAGCTCATTGAAGAAATTAATTCAACGACAAACAAGATCGTGGAATAAATTCTACATAATAAGATTGGCGTAAACATAAATTCTAGAAAGATGGTTCAAGTTTTCCCTCTTGAAGTGTTGGTCGAATTATTTTTTTTTTTCTTCTTTGAAAACGTGTCAATTCTTTGGAGTCTTGTTATATTACAACTGCTGTACTTTAACATATAAAAATAGTAAATATATGTTTAAAAATCATAAGCGAGTAAAAAAAAAAATCGTATTTACAACTTTTATATGTTTTGCATTGACGACTTTTTTATATGCAACTTTTATTCAATCATTTACGACTTTTACACATATATTTACGATTTTTGTCTATCCTACCTTCAAGGTAATATCCCTCAGTCAACCACAGCGTGTGTAAACAATAAGTGCGTTGATATATCACTTAATTCAAGGAAAACTTAATTCTTAAGAGACCTGTAAAAGTCCAAATGTATTTGCTTTTACTTTGGTTAGTTACGTTAGTACATAATGCAAGCAAAACAAAGTCTTTCATTGTATGTGAAGAGATATTTTCGGATATATTACATCACCGCATGATAAGTACTATTATGTGGCTTAAAGTATACCACATTCTTGCATCACTGCATGGATGCACTTCTGTCTCTTAATGAAGTGCACTTTCCCTGGCTATAATCTCCGAATACCTAACGTTCTTCATACTAGATTCAAAAATAGTATAAAGCTATTAATTGTCAATGCCCTCTTTGTACAACAGGATTCATATTTCTCAGTACAGGTCTCATATACGATACAGAGCAAGACGGTTTAAGCCATGAAAAGTTTTAAGTTCAAGCTTGCTCTTCTGTCTATTACTCTTCTTTCTTAGAATTAATCTCATCTCAACAAGTGACTCACAGTCAAGAAGTAGAAATCCCCGTGCCCTCTTTGTCTTCGGAGACTCGTTGTATAATCCACGAAACAATAATTTCCCTAAAAGTATCAGCATTACTTTCAAGGCGAATTATCCACCATACGGGGAGACTTTCTTCAAAATTCCCACTGGAACATATAGTGACGGGCGTATTATTTGTGAATTCAATAGTAAACTAGCTAGCCTGTTTTGTTACGGATTAATATAAATAAATAAATAAATAAATATATATATATATATATAGTAAAATCTCCATAAATGAATGTTTGATAAATTAATAATCTCGATTAAATAATAAAATTTTTATTATCTTAATTTGGGTCAATGTATTAAATTAATTAATTCGTTAAATACATAAAATAATATTTTTGAACCCTTTAGGGTCTAATGAAAAAAATAAATTAATAATTGATAAAACATATAGCATAAATAACATATAAATTTATAATATTAATGTGAATTTTTCTTAACAATTTCTAATTTCTCATTTATGTTTTTTTATATATATATATATATATATGTTTATATTTTTTGTTTTATCTTTCTATCTAAACTAAACTCAACCCCATCCTTTTTTTTTTAAGGCATGCATCGGATTTATTATATGCTTTTCTTGTTATAGCAAGTAGTTATATAATGTTACAATTGCTTGAATGGGCCTTTTTTGACAAACATTTGCTATCATTTTTTTTTTTTGTAACCGAGGTGTCTGGACCAACTTACGAACATTTGCTATCATGATCATTATCCGTCAATATATTTAATACTCCTCTATCATTGCATCTTTTTCACTAAGTTAAGTCAAAACGAGCTTAACATCAGTTGCATTTTCATATGTAGAGTATAAATAGTTTTACATAATCAATTAACTTTTGATTATATTGATTCATTGTATTTTATTATAACACATATATGGATCTTGATAAAAATACATTACAAATAATTAAAACATAAAAATTTCTTAAATTAATAATTATTCATTTTATTTATTTATCGATAAATAAATCACCTGGTCAAATAATAATTTTTCATATTTCCAACAATATTAATTTGTCAAGGTTTTACTGCATAAAGAATTAAATTGTTAATCTTAATCATATATGTTATTAACTTTTTAAGACTAGATTTTTGCTTTTCACATACGTAGATCAAGCGCAATACAACCTTGTTTATAGCCCTTAATATGTTGTTATTATTATTGTTGTTGTTACTATTATTATTATTATTATTATTATTATTATTATTATTTTGTTGTTTTATCTGTAATATGGGGACAGATTAATAGTATTTGTTTGGATTTTTATTTAATAACTTAAGTTATTGAGTTAAATGGTTAATTAATGCAGTATCGGAATAGTTATTTCAAATCAATTAACTAACCAGTTTTATGGGTTTATTGATTATCTTTCTTGAACTTAGTTTCCTGTATGAAATGGTAAAGAATTAGAGATTTGAAGGATTGGAATTCCTCAGCAGACAGAGGAAAGAATTTCATTTTGATATATATTTGCCTATATAGCCAATAGACATTTGACATGTGTTTCTAACACATTTCAGAGTATTCTCAGCTAATTAACAAATCTGAGCATTAGTTAATTACAAAATTTAAAGTAACTAATATTAACTACCTAATCCGCTGAGATTAAGTGAGCTGACAGCAAATCTGAAAATTAGCTAATGAATAGAGCTCAAATCTTTTAGAAAATCTCTTTGTCCCCCTAAGATCTATTTTCCTTATTTTAAAATTTATACTAGTTTCTCTCACCATAAAAAATTCACCAAAACATTTTCAAAATAATTTCTCAAGCATTCTGCTATTTTTCTTTACTGAGAACGATTTCTTACCAAAAAGAAAAAGATTCTGATTCATATTAGAGTTTCTCCCTGTCAAAACGATTCCTAACACATCTACAATAGTATGAAACTTTTCTTCTTTTACCCTAAGTAGATTGGCATGAAACGACAATAGTGAACTGTTAACAATGCAATTGTATGTTTGTGATTGCTAATTAGGTTTTTCGTCACATAATCGTCCCAGTTTAATTAAAATAAAAAATGGTAAGTAATAAAAACTTTCAAATTGTTTTTTCATTATTGGAAAAAATCTTTTGTCCCATACTTAAAGAGCATTCAAATTTCAGCGTTAATTAGCGAGAGTTGAACGCAATGCATGCTATGGCAATTATAATCCTAAATTGATGTCATTGATCCTAATTTGTTGTATTGGTTTAAAACAATTAATAAGAGGTTTAAGAAATTGTTCAGTGCAGTCCGCTGCTATTGAGAGCAGGATGTGAAACCAAAAGTTTGGCCTAAGACAAAGGCTGCGATACCCACAGCGGAAGGGTTAGCATATAATCCTTAACCTATTACTCTGTTCTTTTATGAATCCAAATCTTGTTTTCTGTGTTGCACATTTTCTAATGCAATTTACATTCAATCTTAACCACATATTCTTTTCAAAATTCAAAATAATTCAAAATCAACCACATATTCCTAAATTCAATTGAAAACAAAAATATTAGATTCATAAAAGAACACACCCTATATCTTTGATATTAACTTAACTTTTAGGCAATTAAATAACTGAGCAATCCGTCAACTATGTTTTATTGTTGTAAGTCATATGTCACTTGGCAAACAAGCATATATGTGATAGTTAGAGAGGAAGAAGCAAGGATATTATAAAACATAAATTTTAACAAATTTCAGAATTTGCATATGATAAGGAAATTGTTCTTACAATTTACAAGTTATATAAATTAATCCATTCGTAAGCAAATACCATCTCAATCTATGATGCTAACAAACCAATGACAAATTTGAATCTATATGTAGTCCTAGTCCGTCCTTAATTAATTAGGGTTTTTCTTGACCTGCTGTCCCTTACAAACTTCAGTTGTCTTGCCTTTTGTCTAATTTTTCTTGATATTGCCGTTGAAGATTCAGAAGACAACTTGCATATATAAAACAAAGGTCCTGTATTTTCTAAGAATTGTGGTAAATTTTTATTTGTGACAGAAACTATTTTATATTTCCAAATAAAGAAGAGAAAGATTTTGGACAGACCAAAAGATTTTCTAAAAAATCTGAGCGCGATTCTAAAAGAAAAAAAATTAAAATTGAGGAACAAAATAAGTGATGAGATGACACCACATCGCAATTCATGATTTGTTGGCCACATTATATAAGCAATTTGAGGTGGTACACCATGTGCATGTATGCAAGTATTTCTCGCTAAGCCAATTAAGGTCAACGAAGAAATCTGCCCCCACAACCATCTACTCAACAACAACAACAAACAAGAGAGTGGAATAAATTCTACATAGGAAGATTGGCATAAACATAAGTCTATAAATACGGTTCAATTCCTTCTTGAAGTATTGGTCGATTATATATATTCTTCTTTGAAAAGGGCGTCAATTCTCTAACAAAAGCAAAATTAAATTGGAATATAATGGACTTTTTTTTCTAAAGCTTAGATATACAATTGGTAAGCGGAGAAGGAAAAAGAGGAATGCAAGAAGAAGAAAGAAAGAAAGAAAAAACGACAACATATGACTAAGGAATCTGCACGCAGGTAAACATTGATGGATATAGAATGTTGAATTCTAACCTAACGTTCTTGAATTCGCAATTAATTTTCATATAACCTAACGTTCTTGAAACTATTCAACATTTCAAAAGCATCATATATACTCCCACTAAGTGATTTAGAGCTAGCGTTACTATAGTGGCTCTTTGCACAAAGCAGTTCCCCACAGGTCATGTAATTATGGTTTCACCGATGCAACATTTAAGTTTGCTTTTCTGTGTATTACTACTCTTCCTTAATAGAATAGATCTCATCTCAACAAGTAGTTCACAGTCCACAACCAGGAAACAAATTGCCATCTTTGTCTTTGGGGAGTCGTTATATGATCCGGGAAACAATAACTTCCTAACAGATGCCGCTATTTATCTCAAGGCAAATTATCCACCGTATGGGGAGACTTTCTTCAAGAATCCAACCGGAAGATTTAGTGATGGACGCATTATCCCTGATTTTATTGGTAAGCTAGCTGGCTGGCTATATATAATTTGTACATGTATAAATATATTTAATAATACATAACAAACTATGAACCATTTAATAAAATTCCTTTTTCAGGAGCAGATTTTTCATTCCTTTTCTCTTCTTCTTCTTTTAGTAAGAATCAAGTACAACACAACCTTGTATCACCTTTTAAGAAGAGAGTGATGTTAAATGAATCTCACATTTTTATTTTTTAAAAAAAATAACTTAATTGGCTTCTTTCTAAAGAAGGGTAAAATGGCCCAAAGAAAAAAATCTTAAACTATTCGAACACACATCCGTAGGTTTGATACCAATTTACGAGAGACTTAGTATTAATTATTTCATTGGTAAGCTATAGCTAGCTAGCCTATTTTGTTGCGCATTATATATGTATAAAATTAAATTGTTAATTTTAATCATATATATTCCCAACGTTGTAGATCAAGCGCAATACAACCTCGTAAATAGCCATTCATATATTATTGTTATATTATTATCATCGTTGTCGTCGTTGTTGTTGTTTAGTAACATGGGGAGAGATTAATAGTATTTGTTTGGAATTTTACTTAATAACTTTAGTTTTTGAGTTAAATGGTTAATTAATGTAGTATCGGATTAGCTGTTTCAAATTAGATCAATCAACTAACCAATTTTATGGCTTTGATTATTATCTTTCCTGAAGCTTACCTCTAAGAAATCGCAAGTGATTCTTGTTGCTTTTCACGGATGCAGCCTTGCATGCAAACTTAACGTTGTGGAAACCTTATTTGGAACCTGGAAATTATAATTTTTCTCATGGAGCGAACTTTGCAAGTGGTTCAGCATGTGCTCTTGTTGATTGCATTACAGAAACGGTATGCAAATTTTGTATGTGATCTCCCTGTTGTCATCAATTCATTTATCTAATTTTTATCTGAACAAGTTTAACACATTTTTCTGTTATTAACTGCTTAATTATATATGCTTCAATCTATATTTGTTTTATTTTCCAGATCAACCTGGAAACACAGCTGAGTTTTTTTAAGAATGTGGCGAGTCTGTTGAGAGAACAGCTGGGTTATACAGAGGCGAAGAAAGTGCTAACGAATGCAGTATACCTCTCTAGCATTGGAGGTGTTGATTATAATATATTTAAGTCTGAGTACCCAAATGCTACAGAATCAGCCATGCAAGAATTGGTAGAATTGGTGATTGGAAATATAACAGGTGTTGTCAAGGTACGTAATTAGTTGTCTCTCTTCAACCACCAAGAAATTTATTAAGTAATTTCCCTTACATTTCTGGGTTGTTTGTTCATCCTGATCAGGAAATATACAAAATGGGAGGGAGGAGATTTGCGTTCCAAAACGTAGGTCCCTTAGGTTGCTTGCCAGCAAATAGAAGGCTTTACAATCTCACTGACCATGAGTGTGAAGAAGAATTGTTAACATTGGCGAGATTACACAACAATGCTCTATCTAATTTGTGCAAGGAGCTGGAGAGCCAGTTATCAGGGTTCAAGTATTCAATTTTCGATTATTATACTTCTCTTCTTGATAGAATCAACAACTCTTCAAAATATGGTAGGTTAAGATGGATCATGACTTACAATTTTCGTTTTACATGCACACTCGTTCAGTTACTATTGTAATTGTAGTTTAATTAACTTATATTTTTGTTAATTACATGAAGGGTTCAAAACAGGATACATCGCATGCTGTGGGAGTGGGTTGTATAATGGAGGTGCATGTGGAGTCGGAGAATATAAGTTATGTGATGATCCTAATGAGTATTTGTTTTTTGATCACTATCATCCAACTGAACATGCCTACTCTCAACTTACCGAACTTTTCTGGAGTGGAGACCCAAATGTTACATGGCCTGTTAACATGAAGCAACTTTTTCAACTTCAAGCTGATATTGACAACTTCTTAATTGATGATGACGTTGGTGGCGTGTTTATTGATGAATAAACTTATGGTTTCACAATCTTGCATGAATAAAGTTATTGATTAATAGGACTACCTTTGAAAATGTTAGGTATAGATATACAGCCACGGTGAAGAACATTAGGTTATGAGAACGTGTCGCAAAAATAATCAAATTTAATCCGTCATTGCTTTGAAAATGTTAGGCATACGATTTAAGCCTTCTTGCTGTGGTCCTAGTAGGATCAATTCAAACTAAAATTAATGCTCAAGTTTTTCACGAAAAGAGAAAATTTAAGAGTGGTGATAAACATCTCGAAATTTATCCCAAAACCATGCATATTGAATAACTTGACCTAAATTTAAAATTACCATATTATTTATTACATCATTAACAATTCACTTGTCAATTAATAATTAAATACACATAATTTTGGATGCAAATTTTGGGTTAGGATTTGGAAAGAGTATCATTATTCAAAATTTAATAACTAATAGATTTCTAAAATATAAATTAATTAGTTAATTTGAAGCAATGAGTTATAAACCTTTAAGGTGATTGTGATGTAATTCTTCTGGAATCAGAAAGGTCAATGGTTTTTAATTAGATCGATCATTGCTTTGAAAATGTTACGTCTAGCTCGCTAGGGTGAAGAACATTCGGTTCTGAGAAAGAGTTGCAGAAATGATCAAAGGGAACCAGAGCTATATTTCCAAATTCTTACTATGCTCTCTAATTTGGATGATTTGCAAGTTGCAAACCAAAAAAGCTTTAGCATGAGCCTCGCTATTTTCTCCCTGAGTATGCGAACGACTCAACAAGAAGAAAGATCCAATCAAAGATCAATTGTTATGCTCTTTTAGTATATTTGAGTTACATGGAAAAGAAATCTCCATTGAAACCCTAATCAAATTTCTTGCTTTATGATGGTGGTATTGATCTGAACAAATATGCGAGAGTTAATTTGAATGTGATCATATCCTTCTCGTCATTGAATAATTAAGCTAACGCTTATTATTTGAGGAAGTTTTACACATTTTCCCCTTAACGGCCTTTCTATGCTTCAATCTATTTATTTATTTTCCAGACCAACCTTGATCTTTTTCAAGCATGTTGGCAAGTCTGTTGAGACAACAGCTAAGTCATGCAGAGGCGAAGAAAGTGCCAAGAAATGCAGCATAACTCTTTTTAGTTCTGTTCTAGATTATTTTAAGTCTATTGAGGCTTTGATTTCATTTGTGCATCTTTGATATAATTTTCAACACCAATCAATTGTTTATAGCAGAAAAAAAGGTGAAACGTGCATATATGTTAGCGAATGCCCATGCAACTAACTTTCTCACGAAGAAAATTTAAGGATATTTTTCGGACATGCTCTTTCGTTTCAGGCACTTCTCCTCGGCAAAAGTACGAAAGTGGAAATTTGAGAACACTAACGCTACAAAGTGATGTAATGATGTGATGGAGATCTACTAAGCCTTGAGAATTTTAGATCGATCCAGATAGCGTGAAGAACATTAGGTTTATGAAACAGTTGTTCAAATAAACAGAGTAGGATTCGGAAAAGCTTGCACACACACACACACACATATATATATGATGTGATGGAGATCTACTAAGCCTTGAGAATTTTAGATCGATCCAGATAGCGTGAAGAACATTAGGTTTATGAAACAGTTGTTCAAATAAACAGAGTAGGATTCGGAAAAGCTTGCACACACACACACACACACATATATATATGTGTGTGTGTGTGTGTGCAAGCTTTTCCGAATCCTACTCTGTTTATTTGAACAACTGTTTCATAAACCTAATGCAGAATTTTCAAAATTAAAAGTTATTGTGGAGAAGATATAATTCTTCATAATTCTATACATGATTAACTGATCTTGTGAAAGAGACATGTAACTTAATATGTTGCTTCACATATAATTTTTTTTATAAAAATATTATATGGGATCCAGAGGTTCAAAATGAAGGGGTGCAATTTTGAAATCGGGTAATGCTACACGTATAATCAAATTCTATAACTAACTGCTTACAACATGAGTTGACAAAAATTCATTAGAAAAGAAAAAAAATGAAAAGATGAATTATATATCTAGTAGAATTTTGTCAACTAAAGTTATAAGCAGTTGGTTGTAGAATTTGGTTATAGATGTAATATTATTCTTTGAAACCACCCAACCCGATTGAATGATGTATTGCTAATTAGACCGTTATACATTCTCAAATTGTTTTAGGACACTAAAAGTTCTTATTAGAGAACAAAGTGTCTTACTAATTTCTTTCGTTAGAAGGAAAAAAATCTTCAAAAATAAATATTCTACTACATCAATGTGTTCTATTATTTTCATGTATCAAAATGAGCATTCCATGTTAATGATTTTATCAAAATGAACACTACTACCATATGAGGACCCATTATTCTATGTGACTGCTAATGCATTATGCATAAGGAAAGAGTTTCGAGTGTTGTGGTTGAACTTTAAAACTGACCAAGCAAGACTTGCATGGATTCGTAGTTTGCAAAGGATTTAGTGACTTTGTTGAGTTTAGTTTATATAAAAGGGTTGTTATTTTTACTTTTGTTTGGATGATTTAAATTTGTTTAGTTTATTTTTCCAATTATGGATGTTTACATTTGAACTAATTGAGCTTGTTTTAGTTAGTTAAACTATATGGAATTTTCTTAGTTGAAATGGATATGATATGATGTATACATTTGATCTAATTAATCTTGTTTTAGTTGGTGAAATCATTTTTTGGCACTTGATTGCTTTCTCATGAGTTGACATTGTGGTCAAGTGTTGTGTGTGTTACTGTGTTTACATTCAAACCCGTGTTATTATGTTTCATTTTAACAATATTATTCTTATAATAGGTATGGGAAGTTCAAGTATTTTTAATTTATCCATTTGGAGTGAAGATGATGATAAAGAGTTGGAGAAAGAAAGAGAATTGTAAAAAGAATTGATTAAATTAGTACTTTATTTGATAAGTCAATCGTGTGTCAAAAAGCAACTTATGTCCACCGTGCATAATTTACTCGAGAACTTTTAAATGGTTCATCTTGTGTAATTTTTGAGTTGATGCGAATGGAGAAAAATGCATTCATTTATTTGTGTCAAATGTTTCGAGAAAGAGGTTGGCTAGTCAATAGCAAGTATTTGACTGTTGAAGAGAAAATGGCCATGTTCTTAATGACAATAAGCCATAATCTTCGAAATCGATTTATTAAAAATCGATTTCAACATTCAGGTCAAACAATAGACAAATACTTTCATGAGGTGCTAAAGGCCATGGTCGAGTTCTCAAAAGAAATGATTACTTCTCCATCATTCAATCATGCTTCAAATGGCATTACAAATCATCGACTAAAGCAAATTTTTAAGGTAATCTATTATCGTTTTTTTTTCGATTAGAAATATAATGGAATATATCATTTTTACGCTGTTCTTATGTCAATAATAATTGTTATTATTTAGGGAGCTATTGGTGCAATTGATGGAACTCTAATTCATGCAGTTATTCCAATCGATAATCAAATACCATACATAGGTCGTGGAAGAGGAGAATGTTTTCAAAATGTATTAGCAATTTGTGACTTTGACATGATGTTTAAATATGTTGTTATTGGATGGGAAGGAATAGCACATGATTCAAGGATTTTGACTGAAACGATTAATGATCCGAGACATAATTTTCCAATGCCACCACCAAAGACATTACTAGTAATTATTTTAGTTCTATAATTTTTGTTTTATTCATATTGTTTACTCAAACTAATAATTGTTTTTGTAGATCAATATTATCTAGTTGATGCTGCATACACACACACAAGAGGATTTATAGCACCGTATCGTCATGTTCGATATTGGTTAAAAGACTTTCGTGTTGGTGGTCGAGCAAATGGAAAAGAGGAAACGTTCAACCATTGTCATGCCAAACTTCGAAATATCATTGAACGTGCTTTTGGAGTATTGAAGGCTCGTTTCCCAATATTAAAGAAAATGGCACCATACTCATTTAATACACAAAAAGGCATAGTGATAGCATGTTTCGCATTAGATAATTTTCTTCGAAAGATGTCAATTGCAGATGAATTATTTTCTAAATTTGATGATGAAGAAGTTCAACTAGAGGATGAGGAAGCATATCAGAATCAAATACCAACCACAAGTCAATCCGATAAAGCATCAAAGCAAGCTTTTATGCACCAACTTCGGGACCAAATTGCTAGTCAATTATTTCAAGCTTATAATTAATTTTTTATGGTCTTGCTACAATGAAGAATTTTAATAATTATGGTGTTGAGATCGGTTTATCTATTACTTACATTGTTTTGTTATTTTTATTAACGTAGTTTAGTTAAAATAACCAATTTAAAGAAAACTTGGTCAATAATTGATAAGAACAAATTTAAGAAAATATAATCAATTAGAAATTAAAAAAATTATTAATTAAAATATAATTAATAAATATTAAATTTATAATTATTTATAATTTTGATTTAATTTTATTAAAATTTTAATTTTTAAAAGATTGTAAGAAATATAATATTAACTATTTAAATGAAAAAGAATTTTTATTTTATTTTAGTAAATATTTATTTTTTAAAGGTTTGTAAAAATATAATATTAATTATTTAAATGAAAAAGAATTTTGGTTTAATTTTATTAACTATTCAATTTTTAAAGAATTGTATAAATATAATATAAACATGTTACATTTCAATAAGGGTAAAAAAGTTACATTAAACATAAAATATTCCATTACCACTTTTTTTAAGTGGTATCTAAAAGAGCAAACAAACATCCTATTAAGTGGTATAAATTAAGTCCTAAAAAGTGTTTAGATCTAAAAAGTGTTAAGTGATTGAAACAAACACAACCTAAAAGTTCTTATTAGAGAACAAAGTGTCTTACTAATTTCTTTAGTTAGAAGAAAAAAAAATCTTCAAAAATGAATATTCTACTACATCAATGTGTTCTATTATTTTCATGGATCAAACTGAGTATTCCATATTAATGATCTGAAGAAACAAAACCTAATTCTCAGACCTAATACGTCAAATAGAAATATACATTTAACATCTAATCAAAATTGGATTATAAAATATAAGACAATTTTTGGAAAGATACTTTTTGTTTCTTTAATTTTGAAAATATTTCACAATCTAATTACAAAATAATCAATTCTAAGAAGGGTTGATCGTTTGAGGTAGTAGATAATGAAATAAGTGATTATTTCATATTTACAGGAACTTCAAACTCTCAAATATTTACAAGAACTTAAAACTAGCACACAGGAGTAGAAAAATGAGGTAATATGATATATCAAAATCTCGTCGTTTAATTCAACAAAAAGATCAAATTTTTTTCCAATACATTTTATTGAAGTATATATCTAATTTTAATAGATATAATCACTTATTACATTAATTCAATCATTTAACACGTACTCATAAATTAATTTATATTATTTGCGATGTAGAGCTTTTTATTTTTAACCTTCTTTCCACAATTAGCTTTGGATGCCATTTGAGGAATGGCTAAAGTGATTAATAGGTTCTTGTCTTCTTGGAAGTAACCATGCCTGACATGATTCTGTTAGCCCATCCAAGGACAAGACTTGCTATTACGGTGGCCTGATCCAATGATGTTTACATCTCGGCCTAATAACCCTGATCTTTGCTACGTTTTAGACTTGAATTATGGTGGTGTGGTTCATTAATTTTTTTATTTTTTATTTTTTTACCTAATTACTCTGATTCTCAAACTGTTTTATCAGAGGAAAAAAAATAAAATATTTCCTTTCATATCAATACATATATATATTTTTTATTAATTTTTTGAAATATTTTTTATTTATAATCTATTTTTGTATAACTTGATATTTAAAAATTAAATATCATATCTGAATTAAGTTTTTTTTTTAATTATTTGTAAGTCACTCAGTTTTTTCCTATATCAAACCATAGTGTGTGTGTGTGTGTATATAGAACTCATAATATGATTTATAATTTGAATATTTTATCAATAGTAAGTACACAAACAGAACCCGGTAGATATAATCTATATTGGGTTTCATGCAAATATTTTTCATCTTCACATATTTACTTTTAAGCTTCAAGGCCTCATGCTTCACTCAAAATGCATTTACTTAGCTAAGGAAACTCAAAAAATTCTATATATTAATCCAAAACTTCGATTTGGA
This sequence comes from Boswellia sacra, assembly GCA_013180625.2. NCBI lineage: Eukaryota > Viridiplantae > Streptophyta > Magnoliopsida > Sapindales > Burseraceae > Boswellia > Boswellia sacra. Next base: position 6,290 of record SNVD02007242.1, on the reverse strand, counting down.
AGTCATGTTGACAGACAGAAATGTTGAACTTATGTGTGATATTCAAAACTCAAAAAGCACAATCAATAATCGAGAAAGAGTAGAAAATAAAACATAAGAATTTAACATGGTTTGACTTCAAGTATGCATCCATCGAACCAACTCCGAAAAAGAACTTCCACTATCGAAAAGAAATTAATGGGAATACAAAACAAATCTCTCAAAAAGAATATTGAGGTAAGCAAGAAAACATTCCAAAATTTGCAGATGTGGAGTCGTTGAATCATTGGCCAGAAACAGAAGTGAAATCCCTCAAGAGAATATCTGAAAGCAATATTAATTGAGGTGACACAAAATGAGTACCATTTTAAGCTGTAATTTCCTTGCGTTGCTATAGATAAAAAGAAAAAACCCAAACAATTCTGGTAGAGAGCAGAGAATTCCATGGCATCAGGCCAAGTATATTCTTCTTCCGCTTTCAAGTGAACATAACAAGATGTAAAGCCAAGTTAAATTTACAGACAAGACAAACAAAAAAATGAGTGGTATTAAGTTCAATGTTCACAGAGGAATTGAATGCTCCTCCAAAGTAGAGAGCCCTACATTTGGAAGGCCAGTCCTTGAGCTGAGGGACTGAAGTGATCTCACAACTTCAAACATTGATGGTCGTTTTTCTGGCATCACAGAAGTGCAACGGAGCGCAATTTCTAGAGCTCCTAGCATCTCATGTTGGGAAGAATTTGATATCTTGGGGTCTAGAACTTGAGATGCCCCATTTGTAATGTTGATTTTCCTACGAACCCACTTCACGATATCAAGAGAGTCAGTTGATTCTGCTTGCTCAGCTTCTCGACCAGTTATAAGCTCTAATAGCACAACCCCAAAGCTGTAAACATCCATCTGCTCAGTAGCTTTCTTACAGTATCCATATTCTGCAATCAAACGACAGAGCAAATAAGTATTTCGAGATATTAAATTGTGGAACACCATTGTGACATATAGAGTTATGTAATGTAGCCATGTCTACTGAGTTTCAGTTCAGTAAAATCAAGAGAGTTGATGGCATTGTGTGGATGGCAATGGCCTAGTTCTCAAGTACTTGAAAGCAGTAAATACATTGAAGTTCAATCAATAAAACAAGTGAAACTAGTTTGGCTGTTAAAAAGAGTGTATCATGAAGGCTGCAACAAGTGCCCAATTGAGTGGTCTGAAAGATCTAGGAAAACTCAATTTACAGGGCAACATCCATTGTCTAACAATATTAAGTATAATATTCTTCTTGAGGAAGTTACGAAGATGTTTTCAAATTCAATTCCTTTGACACGAAAAATAGATGAACAATAGTATATCTTATACCTGGTGCATTGTAACAGGATAGTTCAGATTCCGAAGACATGATTGATTGAAATGCAGATTCTCCCACAACTCTGTCAAGACCAAAATCTGTGAGCTTTGGCTCAAAATCTGCATCCAGGAGAATATTCTTCGACTTGATGTTTCTGTGAAGGAAATGTGGAACATAATCCTTGTGAAGATATGCCAATCCCTGAGCAACCCCAATGGCAATTCTCAATCTAACACTCCACGGCAATTGGAAATCCTGTCTGCAAATCAAATCCCCTAAGCTCCCCTTTTGTACAAATTCATATATCAGAAAGATTGACTCATCCGAATGGAAATATCCCAGAACTTTGACAATGTTCTTATGCCTGATCTTGGCTAATGTCTTGACCTCAGTCTTCAAAGTTTTCGAAGAATGGCACCCAAAATTAACGAGCTTCTTCACAACAACTAGTTCACCACTTGGTAGGCTTAAAATGTAAACTCTACCAAAAGGTCCACCATTTCCTACAGCACTCTTTTCATCCATTCCAAACACCAGATCATGCTCAGTGATTCTAAGTGGATAAAAGAGCACCGAACGCCAAACACCAGCTTGAGATTTCTGCTTGGAATATCGACGAAACACAAAAAAGCCAGCGGCAACCATCATAATTCCAACCACAAATGCTATAGATATCATGGCACATGTCAATGTTGTAAGGCTGATGCTACGGTGTTTTGGCTGGTCATCAGTACAAGAGATTGGTAATCCAGGGCCACATAGTCCAGGATTTCCTTGCAGAAATGAAGCAGGGAGACCTGAGATGAGAGAGTAAGGGACTTTCCCAGATAGTTGGTTGAAGGATACATTGAAGAGGGCAAGCTTCAAGTTCTGAAGCCCCTGAGGGATTGGACCAGTTAGATTGTTTTCGGATAGATCAAGGTAAGTTAGAACTGGCAGTTCAGCGAGGGAGGGGGGAATTTCTCCAGTAAAACTATTGTCTGCCAGTGACAATGAGACTAGTTTCCGACATTTTTTCAGCTCCGGAATATGGCCAGAAAGTGAATTACGGGAGAGATTTATGATACTCATAACAGGCGAATCACAAAAATTTGGGGGAAGTGAGCCATAGAAACCATTCTGAGAGGCAGAGAATCTATACAAGCTCTTGACCAGACCAAGACCTTGTGGAATTTTACTAGAGAAGCTATTGTTGTCTATCTGAACTTGCTCCAACTGAGCAGCCATCGATATTGAATCTGGCACTTCTCCAGAGAATCTATTGTTTTCAGCTCTGATGAGCTTAATTCTGGGTAATGACCATAATTTATCTGGGAAAGTACCAGAAAAGCCATTGTCTTGAACCTGAAACCTCTCAAGACTCGAGCAATCATTTATGGAGTTGGGAATTGAACCATTGAAGAAATTTTTATGGAGACTAAGATTTATAAGGCCTTTCGCATTGCAAATACCATCTGGGAATGAACCCAAAAGCTTGTTCTGTGAAACATCAAAAGACACTAAATTCTTGAGAGAAGAACCGAGTGCCTTAGGAACCTCGCCGGTGAGATTGTTCAATGAAAAGTCCAAGATGGTCAAACTTCGCAAACCCACAAAAGAATCAGGAATTTCACCATGAAAACCAGAGCTTTGCAAAAAAAGTTGCTCAAGCCTCTCAAGCTTGCCAATATCACTAGGAATATCACTCACCAAGTATGCATTTTGAGACAAATCAAGAACAAGCAGCTCACTAAAATTCCCAAAAACTAAAGGAACACTACCTGAAAGCAAGTTGCTTCCTAGGTTGAGAACTTGAAGATTCACCAATGAACCAAAGCCTTCTGGGATCCTCCCTTCAACATGGTTTCTGCTCAAATCAAGAACTTTCAAGGAAACAAACTGAGAAATCTGATCTGGGATGGTACCCCAAATTAGATTGTTACTCAGATTCAAACTCACCAAAGAACTACACTGAGACAGATGCAGAGGAATAGGCTGGTTAAAAAGATTGTCAGCCAAGTTCAACTCAGCAAGACTAGAAAGGTCACATATTGAAGCTGAGATTTCACCAGAAAGATTCATACTTTGAAGGTTGATAGAAGTTACAGTGAGTGAAGGTGTTGTAGTAGTAGCATTATTACAAGTGACACCAGTCCAGTTACAGTAGTGGCTACCTGAAGTATTAGACCAGCTTGAAAGGGAGTTCTTGGAGTCAACAATGGAGGCCTTGAAGGAGAGAAGGACATCAGCTTCAGTGGAACCATAGCTGAAAGTGAAGAATGTTAAGCACAGAAGAGATAAAAGCAACGAACTTGAGCAGTTTGTAGCCATTGAAGGAGACGAGAGGGAAAGGTTTAGTGTTGTTTTTCTTTTCAAGCCTTTTCTATATATCAGAGAAGTGAGAGTGTGAGTGAGCAAATATTACCCGAAGAGAAATTAGAGAAAAGTGATTGCTTGCTGAGAGTAGATGCTTGGCGAGTTCAATTAAAGGGCATCTATCAAAAGTTACTGAAGATTCATCATGACAACCTGTTCCTATCGTTGATTTAAAACCAAAAAAGAAAAGGCATTGTATACAACAATTATATATAATCTTTAAGAATAGAAATCAGTTTATAACTCAACTGAAAATAAAATATGTAAATATACTGTATAGATATCAGTATTGCAAGATAAAAGTTTAAATATGTTTTGGTTTTTCCCATACATGTCTTATTCTTGAGAAATGAACAAAGATAATAAACTAACCCATTGAAAGGGAATGGTGAAAAGTAAATTATACACACTTCAACGTTCAACCCCAATTTTCTAAGCAGACAATAATAATCTTTCTTTTTCTAATACGAATATTATATATATATTTAATATGAACACAATAAATAACATAAATAGAATAGCAGATAAATGGGTAGTTTTTTAGTATGATTTATAAGAAAATTTTCCATCGATCTCTTTACTCCTTTTTCTGACTTAAACCGAACCGTTTATTACTTTCTCAGTGAACAAACAAAAAGATAAAACGATTTGACCTTCCACCAACCAACAAAAGGACACAGCTTTCAACCTTATTTTTTGAAAATTAACCACATAATTATACTTCTTATTATATAAAAAAGTAAAAGCTATGCAATATGTTAAATAAAAATATTATAAATTTAAGATTTTTTAGTAAAATTTTAAAATATAAAAATCCAAAAATTAATTTCGATTAAATTTTTAATATGAGAACATCTTATTGCAAATAAAAAAAAGTATTAATAGTTACAAAAATAAAGAAATGAGAAAAGTACAGAACTCAAAAAGTTCTCGTGAGCAAATGAGGACAAAAGATACTGAGAAGACAAGACAAGAGTCTACTTCGCACGTGCCTACGTGGGAAAACGACTTTCGTTTCTTGTACTGTGTTCTACTAATTTCTTTAAATGTATAACAGAGCTGATCGTCCGATCACCGTTTACAGAGAAGCCAGGCTGATGATTTGATATCTGTACGGTTTGACCTACTCTGCGGTCACCCAGATTTACCGCTCAGATACTCCGAAACCATGTGGGGTCTACATTCGATCACGAGATTCGCGGTGGAGATCTAATTTTGACTGCTGTGAATCCCATTTTGTAAAACTAAAAATAATTTTGAAATGAGTGAAATCATTCGCAAATTTTGTCAACAAAAGCAGAAAATGTTGTTTTAATTTTATTTTTTTTTAACGTGTCACACACCTAAATAATAAGTTTAATAGCATATTGATTAGTATATGATTAATCGTTATACGTATTATAATAATTTCTAAAGAGTAGAACCAAAATATTATTGAAATATTTATAAATTGCAAAAAATTATAACTTTAATACTAGACAGAACTCGAATAAATGAATTAACATAAAAGATTAATGAGGTGGTCCCAGGAGTTAACAAGAAATTTAAAAGGATGTGATCATTCCAAGCGATTATATCAAATGGCTATAAGATAGAGAATGGTGGACCACACAATACTATAGTCTATAGATTGCATAATTGAATAATAAAATAAAATAAGATCAATCATTAATATTATATATTGCACCGCCAAGCAAATTAATTACTATTAATTATAATATCGGGCTCAACCCACCTCTAATGCTCCAAAATATACCCTTATTTTATTGTTGGATTTATTCATCTTTCGCAAACCCTAGCCCTTTTATATTTAAATTAAGTACATATATGATCTCATAAATCTCTATTTTTAAGGGTTTTTGCTATTCAATTAAGGCTCTCTCACAGGGGGGGAATTTTTTTTATTTTTTTCTTCAAAAAAATGAGAATTATCCTTTGATGGTATTGGTATTGTAGAATTACCCTTAGTTCAACTATTTTTATATCTTTTAAAAGTTGAAAACTACAATCATTTTTACTACCAAATTGCTACGTTCACTTTTCCTACTTGATGATGCCTTGATAATTTTTTTTAGGTGGAGGGAGATGTATCTAGTGATACGTAAACTTCATAATTATTTAACATGAAAATCATTAACTTTTTCTTTACTACTTTACGTTTTAATAAAGAATTATTAAAAAAACAATTATATAATACGGAAGGACTTTAATTCTTAAATATCTTATAATTTAGATGTAAATGATATAGGAATACAACTCCTATGCTTTTTAATAGGGACTGCTTATGCATCATCACACATAACTCATGTAAAATCTATTTTATGATTTGATTAAAGGTGGGTCTTACATGAGTATCACAATTGAGAAATATAAATTCAATTCTTAATACATTTTTATTCTCTTTCTCTATTTAGGCACCTTAATAAATTTTTTTATCATTTTAATCGTTTACAATACCATAAATTAAATAAATAAGATATCAAATTAAAATGATTTTAACTACAAATTAATCATATATATTATAGAATGTTATTCATGCTAGATCATATTAATACATGAAAATAACTCGATTACTAAGTCACTTATTTAGCTCACCTACTCTAATAAATTT
>SNVD02007239.1:0-281015 GCA_013180625.2 Boswellia sacra | reverse complement strand
TTGTCTTGTTGGTTGGACAGATTTGCTTGACATCTAATTTGGTTGTGCTGTTGGTGAAAAAATTTTTTCAACAGATTCAAATTGCTAATCTTGGTGAGAGCATAATTGGTGCTGTGCTTCAAAAAAAAAAAGAAGGATTTTGATGGGTAGGCAACCAAGAAAAATAGAATCTTTAGCTAAGACACTCAATTTTCTTTTCTTTTAATGTTTATTTATTTATTATTATTATTTAATATGAAGTAAAAACAAGTGGAAACTAATGCTCACCAAAATGAACTTGTTTAATCACACCGAAGGTTCAGTAGCTTCTCAGCATCCTTTAGAGCAAGTTGAAATAACAGTACACAAACTTGTTTAATAAGATACGATTATAGTTCAATCAGAACTTCTCTTGGTCACAAACAGAACGAGGCAAGATAACATACTTCAGCATGTATAGTAGGATCCAGCCCATTCAACGGTGCATGTTCAGAAGCTGATGGAGGTCTGTGTTATAGAAATAGACTAATCCTGGATAGAAGAAGATATTTCATTACAACAAATTCATCGGAATAATTGAAAAAAAAGATAAAAAACTATCTACAAGATGGTGAAATAATCATGCAACTAATAAGAAACAGTATGATAGCAATCAAGTATAAGAATAACAATGGGCAAAAGATAACCTGGTATAAGCAGCACTTCTGTTGCCCAGTATAATAGGGTCATTAGGTTTGATGCTGTTGGCTCTTATGAAATTTTTGAGTGCCTGAACAACAAACACAATCCTTCAAATCTTACCACAATTTGCTCTTTTAAGTACTTTACAATCAAGCTACACTAAAAAGATCAATAAGCAAGGTCTCCTTGGCAACAGCTATAGGAACAAATCAAAGCCACATCAATCACAAACTTAAGAAAGTAGAAAACAACAAGTGTTGCTTTAGAAAGCTACGAGCTCTGCACTAATCCATGCCAAAATGTTGGCACAATAAGGATCTGTACTAGATAGACAGGACTACCATGAAGATTTGCATCATTACCCGCAAACAAAACTCTATCCTCCAATTCATGCATGACAGGAACCCACTCACGTTTCTCTTCATCAAGCTTATAAACCTTGAAGCACCAGCCAAATTGAGAAATCAAAAACAAATCCATAAATGACTTTGTTACGTATATGACCGAAAGTCCAAATTTTGCATAGGGTTTGTGACTTGGGTAATGCCCAAAGATTTTTAATCCACAGCTATAGTCAAACCTGTATAGCCTAAAGCTATAAGCATAGATTTTTTCATTATGACAAACAATATCCACAATACAGTCAACAACAGTTGTGTCTATGTTAGTTCACTTCTTGTCTCCATTTGTCCATACAACTAATTTCCCTATCTTTCTATGGATAGCCATAACTGCAAACCAAATCAACAAATTCTGAAACAATCACTTTTCTGAAAAATTTAGGCACTCTTTTGTACATCTCATTCCTATAAACTCTACTTCCATCTTTATTTTTACCAAATTAGCAAATTGATTTTTTATCAAAGTCAGACCTGCAGCTAAAATTGAAATGTCATCTCTACTTTATCTCTATTTCCATTAAAAGCAATCATTCTTATTCTCAATGTGCAATGATTCTAACAAGCACCCAACCATTTATATGTTGAAGCAATGTGATGATTGAATTTTGCATCAGCAGCTCATGATGATGGATGGGATTGGTGAAACTTGCTGATGGTTGTTCAAACCATGTCCTAGAGGCTGTGCCTGCAGGCTATAGCCTAAGGTTTACACAGGTCGTGTGGAGGGGGTGCTCTGCATGGGCCCAATGGACTCTAACCACTTTTTTTTAAAAAAAAGGAAAAGAAAAGGCAAACTAGAATATAAATAACAATAACAACAATAATTGAAGTGACAACATGAGTACCATACTTTTGATCAGAATCTTTATTCTATTAACCACCATAAGAGATAGTTTTTACCTTCTATAGAGTATACAAGATCGTTGTACTTTATTCTATCCTCAACAAGCAACTCTGCACTGGACAAATGACATAAACTAATTTAATATTTTAATAGTGATTGAAGGAATTCATTCAGATAACTAAGGTAGATTAACCTTTGCAAAAAAGGTTCTCAAAATATAAAAAAAATCAAAGCACAAGAATCTTTCTATATCTAAGTTTATCAATAGATTAATAAACATATATAGTTAAAAAATAGTGATACAAGTCAGGATTAATTTACATGAGCTTATATTAAATACACTCTTTAATAATTTTTGTCCTCTGTTGGATGTTAGTAATTTGCAATAAAAGAATCAAATCATCAAGCCACTACCTATTTGGTGCGAACATAATTCAGAATTTTCAATTTATAAATAAATTTTTCTGTAACAAAGAACATTTGAGAGAGAAGTAGATGACTGGATTAGTTAGAATATAACAAAATCTAATACTAGTTCATTATTGTTGTAAAATTAAAAGAACTGAGTTTTTCGTTTAAAATCTTATCCAAAACTTCAAACACTTATACTGGGAAATGCTAATTATATATGCTACTTTAAATGGCTCTGATTTGTTCTAATTTACACCTTACTGCTAGCAAATCAGCAAAGAATTAAAAAGAGAGTTTCGAATTGATTGAGCTGTGAAACAGAAATCAACAAAACAGAAGAAAGTCAAGAAGCCAATTCATTAAAATTGAACTAACCCCATTTAGGAAAGTCATTGACCTACCTTGAAAGTCAGACAAAAGGAAAAGTTATTAACAAACAATGGAGCACCACACCAAACTTTGTAATCTATACTAACTCAACGGGCAACGTCATCTGCATCTCTGTATAATGGACCTTAACTGAACTTTCATTTCTTTCCCGTATTCACCGAATTAACTGTAAATTCTAAATTTACAGTTCATGCAAAGCAAAAGTTAATAAGAGTTCTCCAAGTTAGCAGGCCGGCCGGTCTGTGTTTGTCACCATCTCGCACACTTGAGACTTTCAGTTAAAGCTGATATTAATTAATTGAATTCCAATGCATCCATCTACTCCTCTATTGACAATGGAGATTTTAAGATTATTATCAACTAAAAAGTTGGTGCCATATGTAAAGTTAAGGATTACTCTTTGATTCGGCACTTTTTTTTTTTAATCAGAAAAGACTGCTGGCTGATGATTTTTAAGCACCAGAGCATGCTTTGTGCACCACCTTGATGCCATCATCGTAACAAATTAACAATCAGTAGTGCTATTTATTTAATGTTTATGTTGGTGAGTAGTGACCGACCAGCTTGGCAACAAAGTCTATAGTCATGTCCATGACTCAACAATAACAAGTAAATGTTGATGCCCCACACATTGGTGATTGTGACCATAACATCAGAGTTTTGATGCAACAAAGGAAAGGGACATTTCTGCAGTTTAAACCTTATCAAAATCCTTTATTTTGTCATAGACATGTTCATAACAAAATTCAGCCTTTATAGTTTTATGAAAATTCAGCCAAAAGAATAAATATCGCATTCAAGAACTAGAGGAAAACCAAGTTGAAGAATCAACATAAGCATCAATTTACATATTAAAAAATACCCACAAAACTATAAGTGCAATTACCTTACGCTTCTCAGCTTCTATAAGCTTGTTAGCAACAAATTGAGGTGTCCCAATATTTCCAAGAGTGGAGAGATGAACTGGGTTCACCACAACTCCAACAGTGGGCTCTTCATCTCTTCAGCAGTAGGGGAGTTACAAATGATCTTTCGGTGGGCTCTTCAGCATTAGGGGACTGGATTTTCGTGGCCTCTCCAGAACGATGGGCTCTCGAGGGAATTTGAGAGGAAGCAATTAGGGATTTGAGAGGGAAGCATAAGAAAGAGAGCGAGAGAAGCGGGAGAAAGGCGTAATAGAGAGGGGAATTTGAGAGCAAGAAATTAGGGATTTAGGGAAGCATAAGAGAGAGAGCGATAGAAGTAGGAGAATGGTGTAAAAAAGTTTAGATTATATAAAATCTTTTTACTGCAGACCTCCAAAACCACAGTAAAGTTCATACTTCTACTGCAGGTGTATCGGCCCGTCGCAAAATTTAAACTTTTACCGCATTTTCGTAGGCCTGCGTTAAATGGGTGCAGTAAAAAGCTTATCCTGTTGTAGTGTCTTCTTGAAATATCTTCTTGAAATATCCGCTTGGATACTATTACAGGCATGTGATACTGAAGTGCCACTGGACTACGTTCAGCAAATGGTGAAAGACACTATCATGTATGTTGTCTTGCCTTGGTTTTTTCTCACAAACTGATTTTGGCTTTTCATATCAGTTTTGCTTGGCATTTCTCTTTTGTACTAGATTATAATCTGAACTTGAGTTTTGCAGGAGTTGGTTTCTCATAACATTTCTTAAGATTCATTGGAATAGCTGGGAATGCTTGAAACAGGTCTAAAGAACTGTAAGGATTAGCAGTATCATGCATCTTTTTGACTACAAGACGTTGGGTGCCTGTTTGATACAAGTGATATTGGTGGTCTGAGAGTGAAGTTCAAATATTGAACATCTAGTTACCTCTCTTGAATCCATTACAAATGCTGGTTTACATCTTGGTTTTAACTTTCACAAGATTGTAAAACTTTTTGTAGTAAAACTTTCTGTATATAAAGGATATATTTGGCTTTTATGATGTAAACATTATAATTATATATGTTGATTCATGAATGAAATACAAAACTTTATTTGTATGTTCAATTTGTTTATATAATTGTAGCATCTAAGAGTGTTTAATTATAAATATTTATATGAAATTTTCACCAAATAAATAGAAAGATTGAAATGGTTCCATAATAGGTTATAAATGTCTAGACAATTATAATATTTATATGAAAGATATAATCCGAATGCTATAAGATCATACCATTTATGAATGCTATAAGATTATAGCATTCATAAATGCTATGGTATCATTGGAATGGGAAAATAGTTTATAGCAGTTTTAAAATGCTATAGACACAAGCTACATATAGCATTTTATTGAAAATGCTATAAAACCTTATAATAGCATCATGGCATGTTATAGAATCTCATTATTGTTGTATTGGCCTCCATCTATTTATTTACTTTTTTAAAAACTTTACATAGGCAACTGCTAAAATGCCAAATATGTCATTTTTTAATTTAATAAATAAAATATTACTATCCTACTAAAACAACTTGTCAAATTTATTTATACACCCACTTATATAAACACATTTGTCTTCTTCACTCATATTTACAAAGTTGAATAAGTAAATCATGCAATATGCCTTGTTGCAATTGGTTTCGTACAATTATTATGATAAAGATATTCTTTTGATGAAATCTTCCCAATATATGATTTGTCTCAATCTCTATATTGACGACGTAATGCTTAGTTTTATTAAGTTATGGCAGTTATTGGAGCTAACCAACAAATTTATAAAAGTATTCATGCATCTCAATGCATAAACACAAATCTATACATATACCAGCATAGCTAGAGGGGGTTTGGCTAGGCTACTGCTAGAAAAAATTAACTATACATGTATATAAAATATTTGTAGGAGATAAACATATCTAAATATTATTAGTTAATAATTAAAATTAGCTAAACTCAACTATTAAAATTAAGATGGTACCTATAAAAGTAGTAAAGCAACCACTATCGCATTTAAAATATTAACTGATCGAGTCCTGCTACAATACATCATATGTACTGATACATCAAAAAATTGTATAAAAGTTGTAAATTAATAGATAAAAATTATAAATGACTATATAAAAGTTGTAAAGTTGTAATTGTATAAAAGTTGTAAATAAGTAAAAAAAAAAATTGTACTTTTATATAATTTTTGGAAAATGATGTATTGATACGTTGGATGTACCATAGCAAAATCCTAACTAAACACTTGGTTTATATGATAAAAGTTATAAATTTAAAAGTGATAGAAGTTATAAATTTAATATCCCTACATAAATATTCTTAAACTATTGATCACTTTTGTTGTGTGTGTTTTTGTCTTGTTAGAATATTAGGCAATAGAAGATTTGTTTCTAGATTAGAATTAAAACAAATTAGAATTTGTATCAAACTAAGAAGTTGAGTTTGAATGTAATTTGTTTTAATTACAATAACCTAGATGACTTATAATTGGACAAGGAAACTAAAATAGGAAGAGTTTTAATTGTACTTCTACTCTAGGAATCATGGTTAGACTAGGAAAGAAACTCTTGGCCCTATATGAAGCCTTGTATTATGAGTGAAAAATAGAATGACACAATATACAGCAGATTGTGTGGCATAGAAGACTGGTTAAACATTTTGGGAGCCTTGGGAGACGGCAAGGACGTTAATGTTTTTGTGTGATATTTGGAAGCTACAGTTTGGGTTGTAAACCGCGAGTATAGATCGAGTACCCGTGGAAGTTCTTCTTTGTTAGTCTTTCCTTGGAGGCATAAATCGAAGATTGGTGGTTATCTTGTCGATATGCGTAGGAAGGCTATAAGGTTAAATCCTTGTTATTGCTACTGATGTTCTAGTAATTCTCTTTTTATTGTTGATTAGAATAAAGCTGCTATTGAGATCCCCAAAGTGGACGTAGGCTTGATTGGTCGAACCAGTATAAATATGGTGTTTCTATCTACTTTATTCTCTTGTTTGTTTTCTTGCTCGTGGTTTCATCATAATTTTGTCAATATCTCAGATTGAACACTTTCGCAAAAAACCTAAAATTCATAACAAATTGGTAGTTCTTGAATCTGAGATGGCTACACAAAATTCGAGATGGAATGGTTTAATTGCAAGGTTGATGTCGGTAATGGGAGAGAGTGATTTAATACTAAGGTGGACTACTGTTCAGATCGTGATCCAAAGACCAGTGGAATAGATGAAGAACACAAAGAGATTTATGAGGAAAAGGTGCTAAGAAGATTTGGTATGATAGCATACAGGTTCAAGCATGGCTTGGACTTGGACTGAATCAAATACACTTGATACCCCAACGGGCTGGTGGAGAGCAGTAGCTGGAGCAAAGAAGGAAAGTTCAGAATCAGATCTGAAGTGGTTGCACTCCTATGCAAGATGAGTTGTGCGCCTACGCAAGTCTGGTAGCAAAATTGTGATTCTGCACAAGGTAGGTTACGCTTTTGCACAAGTCTACCAAGAAGGTTGCACTCTCACGCAAGGTATGTTGTGCTCCTGCGCAAGGTGCGTTGCAGTCCTGCGCAGCAAACAAAGAACACAAGACGCTTCAGGTAGAAATATGGCGCTCCTATACAACAAAGGTTGCGCACTTGTGTGACAACATGAACATGGAAATCCTTCTTTAATGTGGAATCAACAACGTTTGAAGACAAAAACAAGGTGGAGAATTTTTATGTGTGTTTTTGTCTTGTTAGAATATTGGGCAATAGATGATTTGTTTCTAGATTAGAATTAAAACAAATTGGAATTTGTATCAAGCTAGGAAGTTGAGTTTGATTGTAATTGATTTTAATTAGGATAATCTAGGTGACTCGTAGTTGGATAAGGAAACTGAAATAGAAAGAGTTTTGATAGTACTTCTTGTCTAAGAATCGTGGTTAGAGTAAGAAAGTGACTCTTGGCTCTATATAAAGCATTGTATTATGAGTGAAAAACAACACAACACAATATATAGTAGTTTGGTAGGAGAGAAGACTGGTTAAACGTTTTAGGAGCCTTAGGAGACGGCAAGGACGCCAACGTTTTTGGGTGACCTTTGGCAGCTACGGTTTGGGTTGTAAACCGTGAATATAGATCGAGTACCCGTTAAAGTTCTTCTCTATTAGTATTTCCTTGGAGGCATATATCGAAGATTGGTGGTTATCTTGTCGATATGCATAGGAAGGCTGTAACGTTAAATCCATGTTATTGTTGCTGATATTCTTGTAATTCTCTTTTTACTGTTGATTGGCCAAACCACTATAAATCTATTTCTATCTACTTTATTCTCTTATTTATTTTCTTGCTCATGGTTTCATCATAATTTTGTCAATATCTCGAATTGAACGCTTCCACGAAAAGCCCAAAATTCACAACAACTTTATAACATTTTAATTATTATTATTCATAAGATTGCATTTTAGTTAAAGATTCAATTAAAGAAAAAAATTATTTTTATATTTAATAAAAAATATAATAAATGTAAGATGATTGCTAATATTTAATTTATATTGTCTAACATAGATATGTTAACAAATTTTTGTTGTGAAAATATACGTTACACAAAAATTCCCTTATATATAAATAGATAAATATAAATTCCGCTCTAGTTAAATAGGTAAGTTTATTTATTGTTATTTTATTTTTGTTTTTAGTTTAAAATAATTTGTGATCCATCTCCAAAAATTATATATAATAAATAGATGTATTATTGTTTTTAGTTTATCTGTAATCCATCTCAAAATATATTCTACTTAGATTTATCAGATTTTTTTCAAAATTTTTGTAGCCCTCTGAAAAAAAAAATTTTCTAGCTATGCCACTATACGTACACAATACTCAATCCTTACCTATGATAAAAGGCATAAGTTTGTGAAACAACATATATATAACAATGGGATGAGAGACCAGGGGGAGCTCAGTTGCAAAGAGAAAAAGATGACGGTCAGTTGCAAAGAGAAAAGAGACAGATAATGGCTGGCTGCATAGAGAGAGAGAGAGAGAGAGAGATGATCATTGGCTGCGTAGAGAGAGAGAGAGAGAGGAGATGAAGACGAGTTTAAAAAGAAAAAAAAGAAAAGAAGGATATCGTTTGATTAATTTTAATTGTTATTAGTATTTTATATTTTTTAAAACAAAAATGACTCCTTATTAATATACATGTGGTTTTTTTAATCAAAAAAATGTTGTTTCGATTTTACCCTCATTTAGTTAAATTTAACGTTCAATCGTCAACTCCAGGGACTAAATTTTGTATTTTTGAAAAGGGAGAGATTTGGCATTCAAAGGACCAAACCTGAGGGAGTTTAGTAATTTCCAATAGATTATTTGCTCCTGCTTTTCAATTAATGTATAATAAATATTTCGTATTTTGTTACAACACGCGGTGGATTCTCACCACCTCTTTAATTAAGTGCTAGCGTCTAATTTGTTAGCAGAGAGGCTAAATGGAATTGGTTCATCGTCCGGCAAGTGTGATTGGCTTAAGCAAGAGGCTTTTGGCGGTTCTTACCACTATGAATAGAACCCACTGCCTTGTCATTGTACACACGAATAGAAGTTAAACTTTCTCATTTCATTTTCTCTCCCACGCTCTCGCTAACTTCTGTTTACAATTTTGTATTCTCTCTCCCTTCATTTGGTGTAGCCACGGCCCCACTTCGTTTATTTATTAAGTACCATTTGCACACATCTATTCTATCCCTCATACTTTGCATTTCTTACACTTACACCCTAACAAAACTATTTTCCATTTAACTTTTAGTTTCATAACACGTTATTAGCATGATTGCTAATATACAATAGCCGATAGATAAGATATTATTATCCTATTATTTATTATTCACTTATCATGTTTTATTTATCTGGTATAGCTATCCTTATAAGCATGCTTTTTGATTGTCACTATGTTGGATCTTTCACATCAGAAAATAAGGTCAGATCCGGATATTATTAATTGCATTGTTATTTATTTGTTGTACTAACCATTCTAACCTAAAGTCACTGCTATATTTACTTTATATTATTATTGTTGATTACATTTCATTTATGTATTTATTTTTCTAATTTATAATATCACTATATCAGTATTGTTAGATGCAAATACAACCTGAAGTTTGTACAATCAAAACTTGACGCTCTAATTCTTATTCATTTCAAAGCCTGAAGTTTTGGAATTATGAATTCTTAAATCAGAACATAGAGTTTTGAATCTATAAATATTCTCATTTTATTATGTTTACATTTTTAATTTTAACTTATTTTTATTTGGTCTGGACTTAAAGTTTTCTAGCCTAAACTTACTTCATGCAGACTTTAAGCTTTTTGGCAATTAAATGTTAAATTTATTATTCCTAAGATGATATTACCAATATGTTAAACTTACATTTACTATGTTTATCATTATTGTCAATTATACTTTATATATTGTTATCATGTTACATTATTATTATGTTCTTTAGAGTTTCAATGATAATTTAACCAGAAGCTGAAGTTCTGATTTATTGGTAAATTTATATTTAATTCATGTTATTTTTGCAAAGCAAGTAATTTATTTCATTTTGATTGATAGTAAATAACAAATTTCCAAAAGTTGATGTCTGAGCCATTGATGCAAAAGGGAGGCAATTATTTATAATGGGTTGATAATATTATACTTAACTTGGACTCCATTAGCATTGGAGAAACAATAAATAATGAAAATATTACATCCCTATAGGAGGGGTCCAGGGCCATGATATTTTTGTGTCATCATCTTATTAAAGGCCTAAAATCTGAATACATTTCAATAACTGATTCATTGTTCCTTTTTACAGTGAACAATAATATTACCAAGGGCTCAGTCCCAATGGAACCATCTGGGGTTACAAGATTTCAAGATATAGTCAGACTAGAAGTTTGATTCAAAAGCTCTCAGTAAGCAGATCAAATATTGCCCATACCCTAATTGTGCTGCTTTTTTGATTATACGACTAGAACCTGAAGTTCTATTTGTACATTTACTTCTTTAAGATATTTAATTGTTTAAATTTACTTATTGCACTTTATATTCATTAAAATTTGTATTGTATCTTTAATTTTCCTTTATTTTAAATATTATTATATTTATGATATGCATCCACAAGATATAATTCAAGTTTATCCATGAAAGACAAATTGAGGGTCATTAAATTATCACCACTAAAACCCTGAGTAACTTATCTACGAAAGATTTTTCTATTAATTCTATACATTCCTTAAAGTAAATGATATAAACAATTCCAAGAAGTAAATGACATCGTTCCCTAAATGAATGACATCATATCATTTTCTCAAAGGTGATGGAAAGGCCAAATGAATTAATTTGATTTTGTACTATAATTTCATACTATCTTTTATGAGGTATATAGTATACTATTTCGAAAAGGGTATGGACATGAAAAGTAAAATACCCATCTTCACAAGAGATGAAGATTTATATCTAATTGACAGTGCAACAACACATACGATCATGAAGGATAACAATATTTTATGAAGTTAACTTTTTTGAAAGTAAAAATTAGCACTATATCGGAGTCCGTTAACTTGATTGAGGGCTCTGGAGGAGCCATTATGATGTTGGCAAGTGGTACTAAGTTATATGTATTGATAATGCCTTATACTTCAGCAAATCCAGAAGAAATTTGCTTAGATTTAAAGATATAATGCATAATGGATATCAGATTGAGACATCCTTATGAAAATAATATTGAATTTCTTTGTATCACCTTAGATGTCTTAGGAGAGAAGTTAATATTAGAGAAGCTTGAAGCTTTCTCTTTTGATTATATTATAAATATATAAGGTCCATTGAAACTTACACAGTTATGACCCAAAAGTGTAATGATCCTAAGACTTTTATGTTATGGTGTGATCGTCTTGGTCACTCATGATCAGCAATGATGCATAGGATTATTGAGAATACAAATGGACATCCATTAAAGAATAAAAAAAATCTTCTGTCCAATGAAACTATTTGTATCGCTTGCTCACAAGGAAAGTTGAATAGTAAACCATCTCCTTCTCAGATTGGTCTTGAGTCCTTATCTCTTCTGCAAAGAATCCTAGGGGATATATATAGACCATTCATCCATTTAGTGGACTATTTCATTACTTTATGGTCCTAATTGATGCTTTTGCACAACAGTCTCATGTGTGTTTGTTGTAGACTAGAAATACTACATTTGCTAAACTACTTGCTCCAATCATCAAATTACGGTAAGACTTTCTAGACTATCCTATTAAGTCAATACATCTGGATAATGCCGATGAATTTACATCAAAAGCTTTTGATGATTATTGTGTGTTTGTTGGAATTGATATTGAGCACCTTATCGCTAATGTCCATAACCAAAATGGTATGGAAAAATTATTTATAAAGCAACTACAGATGATTATATGTACTTTGTTATTGAGAGCGCAGTTGTCAACTTTTGCTTGGGGCCATGCTATTTTATATGCTGGATCATTGATCAGATTCAGATTAAGGCCCATTGCTTATCATGAGTAATCTCCATTATAGCTTGTACTTGGCTAACAACCTACTATATCCTATTTCAAGACTTTTGGTTGTCCTATACAAGTTCCTTCTGCTCCCTTGAAGTAGACAAAAATAGGAACTCAATGTCCATTGAGGATCTATGTGGGTTATAATTCTCCTTTTATTATCAAATATTTGAAACCTATGACAGGTAATTTTTTATTGCACGTTTTGCAGGTTGTCATTTTGATGAAACAGTTTTTCCACTTTTAGGAGAAAAGAGAATGCCTTCCAAAGTTAAGGATATGACTCTTGAAGTAAGGCAAAAACTTTCTTGGGATGTCAGAACATTGTCTCATCTTGATCCTCGCACACTTCAATGTGAAAATGAAGTGCGAAAGATGAAACACCTTCAAAATATCGCTAATTAGTTGTCGAAAGCCTTAACTAATACAACTAAGATAACAAAGTCAGGTATATATGCTGCTAATACACTGACACAAATTCAGATCTTTGATGAGCAAACTCCCTAAGCACAATGAATAATCAATCTGTTGTAATAAGTGTGGTAGACTTCTTCAATAAAAAGATACTGTCCCTCGAAAAAGAAAAGTGGTTAATAATAGTCCCGATTAAAATAAGGATTGAGCTACAAAGTCCACATTCCCTAATTTATCTCTTAAAGAGGTGTATTTTCCTCATGAACACAAGCCCCTAACAAGGAATATGTCCCTGATGAGACCCAAGCCCCTAACAAGGCATAAGTCCTTGATAAGACAAAGCCTTTGGAGTGGCATATGTAATAAAAAAAAAATTGTTAATTATACATATACTAGAGAAATGTGAAATCATATTGAAGTAGTCATCGATGAAATATTGGTAATAGCCACTACGATTTAAATTATGATTTGAGCCACATATAGTGTATCAATGTAAACAAGGGTATTATTGGCCTAAATGGAAAAAAGTGCACAATTTATGTAGAATTGGTTTTCTTGGCAAAATGTGAAGTTTTGGACTTGTAGTCCATACGTATGAAGAAGTTGAAATCCATTAGTAGAGAACAATAAGATTGCCAAATATAAAGCCTGAATTAAAGCTCAAGATTTCTCTCAAAGCATGGGCTCGACAAGAGATGTGACTATCTTTAAGATATTTGATCAATTTGGCAATTCTAAGGAAAACTTCACATGTATTCTTGACACATCAAAAAAAAGATTATCTCCTAAATATAGTTATCTTCTAAGTATAGGAGTATCGAAGTAATAAACCCGGTAAGACCGGGGCCGATCCACGAGGAAAGGGATTTAGCGATACAAATTAAAAGATAAGCAAATATAATATGAACTATTTAAATAAATAACAAGATAATGTTAACAAATATAAGTAAAGATGGTAGGCGGTACTACCGACTATTCAAATGTAAAACAAAAATAAGAGGTGGTAAAACCATCTATGAAAATAGGAGGTAAAACCTACCATAACAAATTAAAGAACAAGTTCATAACAACAAACAAGAATACCTAAAATACAAGCAAAAGGAATTAAAACAATAATAATGAAAGCTAAGGTTAGTAGATCCACTCTTGATATATCAAATAAGGATAAACACCGAATTATAACTCAATTGGAATCCCCACATCAAGGAGGTTCCAATCGGAAGGTATGTCATTTAAGTCTATTTTAATTATATAAATTATATTTGTTTCTTTGCCAATATTTATACCACTTTTTGTAAATGGATTCAAGCATCCAATGTCCCAATCACCATATGTTTACAACAAATCAAAGTGTCTAACTAGACTTAAGCCAGTAAGGAAAAACCATAAAACATCTAAAAAGGATTCAAATATTTGATGTGCCAAGGATTATCTACAATAGATCAAGACCTCCACTTTACAAGTGATGTCAAGATTGATTAGGGAAAGAAATATAAATCATATGAAATAAATAATAAAAGATTATGATTTTTAAGCACATATTAAAGGGTTAGAGGATCCTTAGTCTCATATCAAGGATTTTACGCTCACTAAAAGAAAAAGGACCTACGGCAACAGGCAATTCGCAACGTGCAACGTGCAACAAATGAATGTTGCGGAAGCCTAGTTTTGGCAATGGTGCGCGTTGCGAAATCTAGCTTTTGGCAATGTACAACAAATGAATGTTGCGGAAGCCTAGTTTTGGCAATGGTGCACATTGCGAAAACTAGGCTTCCGCAATATGCATGTCTTGCACGTTGCAAAACCCTAAACTTAAAAATAAATTAATTATTATTTAATTTATATATTAATTCACAAAATATAATAATATATAAAACTTTAAAAATTAAAAGCATGTAATTATTTTTTATTAAGTAAAGATAAATTTAAATTTAAACTCATTAAGATATAATATTAAAATCTTAAGAATTTAAAGAAATAAATTAATTAATTTATATAATATTTGAAAGTTAAGTGAATGAATTAATGTTTATTTAAAAGAACCTTATGAATAAGATATATATAAAAAAGAGTACTCTTACATAATATAATTTATTTAATTTTTTTAACGTTATAAACTTTAGGAAATAAGTGAAATTATTTTAATTTTAAAATTTATGTAAAACTACAATGATTTCACTTATTTATTTAAATAATTATTAAGAATTAAAATACTAAGATAGATATATATTGAAATAATAAAATTTTCTGTTAAATATGAAATTATTAGAATTTAAAATATTTGGCTAACAAAATATAACTAATAAAAAATTAAATAATATAACTTTATTGTTAAATAAATATATTAATAAAATTATAACTAATAAAAAATTAAATAAATTATAAGCAAAAAAATTAAATTAATTAATCTATTTAAAAAGAGAAATGCAAACGATGATGTTTTGGCCTTTTAATGGTGTGCAATTTAGCCACAAACTCAATTAACCCGCCCCAAATCAATCTAATTCAACCCCAAGTTGAACCCTCAAATCGTGGCTCCCCTTTATACCGTTGTAGCATCGACCTTCCTCGCGTCCACACCCCTCTATCTAGTTAGTGGCTAGCCTCTCACGCTCACCTTGTAACTCCCTCCTTGGACCCTCTCTGTCACGCTTGCCTCCTCTTATGGGTGGCAATTTTTGACACGACATGCGAACACGACTTGACACGACACGGGTTTAAGCGAGTTTGGGTTTTGACATAATCGTGTTCGTGTCGAATATGTCAACCCATTTAATAATCATGTCGTGTTCGCACTAGAAGAAAATAGGTCTATGGCAACAGGCCTTTCGCAACGTGCACCATGTGCACGTTGCAAAAGCCACCTTTTGGCAATGTGCAACAAATGCACGTTGCGAAAAACAAGTTTTAGCAACGTGCACCTTGCGCACGTTGCTAAAATGTGGTTTTCACAACGTGCAACACATGCATGTTGCGAAAACCTTAACTAAGAAATAAATTAAATTATTATTTAATTTTTTATATTAATTTGTAAAATATATGAAATTTAAAAATAAATAACATGTAATTAATTAATTTATGAAATAAGAAAAAAATTTAATTATAGTCATTTTAAAAAATATAATATTCTAAAAATTTAGAAAAATGAAAATTTTATAAAGCCATTAAAGTAGTATATATATTATACTGTAAACACAAAATGCTTTTTCTAATGAATTTATTTTCATATTAAAAAGAAAATATTAAATATCAAAATAAAAAATAAAAAATACAATTTTATATTATTAAATTTAAAAAATCATATTAAATTATTAAAAATAATTAAAATAATTTTAAATTTTAAATGTTATGAAAAATTACACTAATTATTAAAAATTTTTAAAAGGAGAAGAAAGAACAATGATAAATTGAAATTATTATTCAAGATATTTAATATAATACCCATTGAGCTTAAGTGAAGAAAGCCCAACCCAACCCAAAATTTATTTTACAAAAACGTTGCAAAAACTTCAACTTACGAATAAATTAAATTATTATTTAATTTATATATTAATTCACAAAATATAATTATATATAAAACTTTAAAATTAATAATATGTAATTGATTTTTTTTAAATAAGAGATAAATTTAAGTTTAAATTCATTAAGATTTAATATTAAAAACTAAAAAATTTAAAGAAATAAATAAATTAATTTATATAAAACTTGAAAGTTAAGTCAATAAATTAATATTTATTTAAAAGAACCTTATGAATTAGAAATATATAAAAAAGAGTACTCCTACATAATAAAATTACTACTTTTTTATTTATTTTATAATTTAAAAGATTTTATAAATAAATTAAATCTTGAAGTGTTGCCGTTTTGTAACTCAAGCGTTGGGGTTGAGGTACCAAATTGTTTCGTTGTCTTCTAAACGACAACGCTTTACCACAAAATTTAACTTTCCCTTTCCTTCGCTCCAAACAATCACACTACACTTATATTTATTTTTATTATTAAATATTTATCCTACTCCTCCACTACTCCACGCATTTCAAATCCCTACTAGGGATGGGCATTTGCCCCATTGGATACGGGGCCCCGGTCAGAGCCGGACCAATGAGGCGGGTCCCAGAGCATCATTGGGGCGGGTCTGGGGCAAAAAAATTTTGCCTTGGCCGGGGCGGGTCCGGGTCCGAGTTTAACCACCTGGACCCGTAGACCCGCCCCGCCCCGCAAGGTTTAGGGGTATATTTATAAAGTTTTAAAATTTTAGGACTATTAGTGATTTTTTAGGTTTTATTTGTTAAACTTTTCATATAAATAAATTCTTAATAATTTTACAAACAATGCAAATACTTTGATAAAAATTACATTTTAATTAATAATTAACATCTTTTAGTATATTAACATCAATTTAGTCATATTATAATGATATGATGAGAAATTGATAAGGGAGTTATTTGCAAAGATGTAAATGTTACAGGGGATGAAGTTACAAAAATATAAAGATTATAGGGGTGTGATTGAAAAAATATAAATAGAGATGGGGCGGGGCGGGGCGGGGCTGGTCTGGATCTGCTCAAAATTTTTTTGCCCCGCCCCGCCCCGCAAAGGGGCAAAGAGGCGGGGCGGGGCAAAAAAAATTTGAGCGGGGCGAGGCTGGATACTTGCCGCCCCGTACCCGCCCCGCTCCGGTTCCAAGCCTAATCCCTACCATACACTCCTTCCCTTGCCCCACTATCAAATTCTTAGGATCTCCATTTCTGATTTTGTTCGCTCCTTTTTTTTTTTAATTTTATCTGTAATTTTCTTTTCATGGCTTCATTTTCTTCTTCCATTCCACCAAATCAACATTAACAGCTCAGTAGTCAATAATGTTAGCTCACAAGACCTCTCACTTTCCTGTTACTCCTCCACAAGTTCTGCCGCAATCTCCGGAACTGCCCCAAGTTTGCTTGCATTTTGGACCACACCAACGTTATTGCCGCCGCTGCCGCCACCTCGGTGCCGTCGCCTCCGCCATCACTCATGTCGATGTAACTGTCGTTGCTATTTCTTCCGGCGCTTGTCTTTCCACCAAGGTCGATTTCTTATGGCCTAAGCTGAAGGAGCAACCGGATACTTGTTTATAGTCTTTATCATTTCCCCGGTATTGATGGATTTTTGTTATTTTACTGGTTCCAGTAACATTACTGATATCTAAGATTTGAGAATTGTGATATGAAATGTTGAAGTTGCAAAATATTGAGAAATTTTATTGTTATAACATCAAATTTTGAACTTGTAATGAGCAAGTGTGACATTTCGTATTATAAGTATTGCTTTTCCTGTTGCAAATTTTCTGTTTCTCTGGCCATACGTGTTCTATGGTGATGAATTTGTAATTATGTCTAATGGAAAAGATAAGGAGAATTGTGATTCGTGTTCTATGTTTAAACTCTTGTCCTTATTCTTGAAAATTGGCTGCCCAGTTCAGTTGGCTACTGGTCTAGGCAACATCCCTGGATTTCAATTAAAATGAAATATTAAAAAAATAATAATAATAGTACTTTGGATCATTGTAATTTTCTGATTACTTGCAGTTTTAATGATGTTGAGTTTAGAGTTAATTGAACTTTACTACATCCTAGCATGTTAGAATAAAAATATGGAGAAACTATGGCTATCTGGAGCAAAAGATCTTGTGTTGCAAACTTATTAAGCCATTAACTCTTTGCTAAAATTGTTTATGTCTGATGCAGGCTATTGACACGGTTGTGGCTGGGATTCTCCATGATGTTGTGGATGATACATGTGAAACTTTGTCAAGTATAGAAGAAGAGTTTGGTGATGATGTAGCAAAATTGGTAGCTGGCGTTTCTAGATTAGGTTACATAAATCAGGTATTTTAAACTATTATCACTGTCATTTTTCAGATATAGGATTGTTATGATATCATTTCATCACTGAGAAATAGTTTTAGTGTGATCACCCACTTGCATTTTGTAGATATAAATGCCTTGATTTATCCTGTGAAAATTTCATCCATTTTCTTTTCTGGTGTTCTATCGCTGCTACTTTATTTCTTACCCATGAATTCTTTTTAGCATATCTATTGTTGAATATTGTTGGCTGTGATTTCAGCATTGTTTATGGATCTCAAAGACACACAAGAGGCAGTAAAAATAATGGAATGAAATGAAATCTAAGGTTCTATGAACAATATATATTCCGAAAATTGCTATAGTTTGTTGGCTTTAAATCTGATTCTCAATTTTACATATGTTAAAATAGACATCTTAAGGATTTATCTATAGTTGGATTCACTGAAAAATGTTGCGTATGCAATTTTATATGAATTTTCGAATTGTACTGTTCACTACTGGAAATTCAGTTTTCTGCAGAAAAATCAGTTTTGGGTAAATTATGTGAGGTATCTGGAGGTCTTCAAAAATTATGAAATTTGGGATACGAGTTTGTATATATGTCTAGTTTAAATCTGGAGAGTTTTGTGATTTTAGGAATTCATTACAAATTATCATGTATTTTGGAAAAGGGAGAGGTCAGTTCTGGAAACCAATGTACATAATTTTTGTATCTGGAGACATGAAGATTTTGAGGTACCTAGTGAACATAGAATGCTATGAAATTTTATATGGTATTAGATATATATGTGTAAAGTGTCTATATAAAATTTTAGACCATTTTGACAAGTCAATTATTTATTAAAAATCAGAGAGCAAGAACTGCTTTGTTTAAGAAGTTTGGAAATAGAGTTAATTATGATTGATTGGATTAAGATATGAAGTTGGATATTAGGAATTTTGAACATTCAAGTCTCACCATCTCATCAACCATGCTGTCTACTACGTTCAAGTTATGCCTTTTAATCTTTGTAGTGTCACTATATGACTTCTCTTTTGCCTACTTAACAACGACATTAAAACAAGTTATATGTGTTGTTTTTATTAGAAAAGAATAAGTGATTATATATATAAAATTACTGATTATATAAACTTATTTATGAATCTAAATGATTAAATGTTGATTTATCTTTCTATTTTTTGCAGGGGTCATAATGCTAAATTCTGAAACAGTCCAGCAGCAGGGGTTGAACTGCAAATTCAGAAAACTCGTATACGAGATGATAATGAAGCTTTGATTATGGGTCTGAGTAGATAAGGTAATACTTTATAATTTTTTTAATTAACTTCATAAGTGTTTATAGATAAGGTAATCCTTTATAATTTTTTTAATTAACTTCGTAAGTGTTTATAAACTTGTAATGAGAAAATTATTTTACTTTGTGAATATATTAAGTCCACAAGTTGTGTCATTGTGATATTTTATTGTGTTGTAGGTGGAAGTTGTTTTTTCATGTGCGTCAGCTATTAAGGTATATATTATACTTTACTAATTTCTAATGACTTTTGTTTGGATGTTGTTTTGAGTTGGCTTGGTTTGCCAAGGATTGGAGATCCTATATTGTTGTTTTAGAAGAATGATTTGGTATTATAAGTGTTTTTGATATGTTATGTATTTTTGGGAAAGGCCAATAAATAGAAGAAACTCTGCCAAAAATTTTTTAGATTGTTATTACAACTATTTTTATTTATAAATTTAACTTGGCATAAGATTATGTTTAAAATAACTAATTTGTTAATATTTTCTTGTGTAGGCCTTGTTGGTGTTTATTAACATTTTCAAGATGATGAAAGTGTTAAAGAGAAGAAGACATATTGATCTCTAATGGTTGTTTCATTTATGGTGCTTCAAGTACTCAAATCATCTAGTACTTTCAATTTTATTATTGTTTATGTAGGCTACTTGTTTTCAATTCCAATGCTTGTTTCTTGTTGTATAGACACGAGTACTTGAACTTGTACTATTGTAATGATATTCATTTCAATTTAAATATGCAATTTGATGTTATATATAATTGTGAACTTGAATGTAATCATTTCTATTATAATGTATATAGTTATAAAATATTACAAGCATCACAAATTACCCAAAAAAAATTATAAAAATATATATGTATTTATTTTAAAAAAATATATTAAACCTACAGCAACGTGCACTGCATGTTGCCAAAAAATTGTTACCTCACCTATGGCTATGTGCATTGCGCGTTGCCATTAATGATATACAGCAACGAGCAATGCATGTTGCCAATTTAGATACAGCAACGTGCAATGCACGTTGCCAATTCAGATACAGCAACGTGCAATGCACGTTGCCGAAAGTTCATAATTGTTTGATATTTAACAACGTGCGATGCACGTTGCCAAATCCTTAACCGCAACAAGCAAAAAAGCGTACGACAATGTGCAATGCACGTTGTCGAAAGTCCATGACTTTTCGCAACATGCAGAACAGCAACATGCGCTTGCACGTTGTCGTAGACCCTTTTTCTACTAGTGTCGGGTTGAGAGTTTTCAACACGCGAACACGATTATGACACGACACGATTATGACACGAGCACGATTATGATACGAGTATCACGAATAACACGACTACATATTATACACGATTGACACGATAACACAATTAACACGAATATTGACACGAACACGATTATGACACGAGTAACACGAATAACACGAATATATATTATACACGATTAACACGATAACACGATTAACACGAATGTTGACATGATTACATATTAAATTTAAAAATACTAAACTTTTTAGACATTTTAGTCCCTACATGTATCCAAATTTTAAAATAAAAATAGAATTTTAAAAACCTAATAAATTTTAAAACTTAGGATATTTTTGTCCTTTAACAAAAGTTAGAAACCTAATTCTGTAATGTGTCATAATCGTGTTAACGGGTCATAATCATGTTAACGGGTCATAATCGTGTTAATGGGTCATAATCGTGTCAATCGGGTCATGTCAATAATGTAAACGTGTATTAATCATGTTAGACGGGTCGTGTTTGTGTCTAACGTGATTATGACCCGTTTATTATTCGTGTTAGCGTGTCATGTCGTGTTACCCATTTAATAATCTTGTTGTGTTCGTGTCATGTCATAGTGACACGAATAATAAACGGGTCGTGTTCATGTTGGGTCAATCTTTATAGTGTCACAACTCGACACGACACGAACACGGCCCGTGAGCAAGAATTGCCACCGTTACCTCCTCTTCAGCTTCTCTGTCACGCTTGTAGCTCCCTCCTTGGATGAGCACGGGGCTTAGTCAGCTTCTCTGTCATGCTTGTTCTGCTGCTGCTCTTGAAACATTTCCTAAAGACGCCCTCGCTAGCTCTACATGCAGGTACTTTTAGTTTTTTATGTTATTTTCTTATCTTTTCTTGGTTTGGATTCAGGATTATTGGCCATTGTAAGAATTGTTGTTTGTTTCTTCTCCGTTTGTTTGTTTTCATTTCCATTCCTTAATGGAGTTGATGATGATGAGGTGCAACATTCAGCTAGAGCTGGGGTTGGTGGTTGGGCAAAGATGAGCCTGGCTTTGTTATCGCGTCTCTGATCTCAGCTGCTCACTTGCCCCATGGCCTCTGCCTTGTTCCTCTGTATACGTTCTTTCGAGTTCATTGAGCATATTACACTTCTTAATTTGACTCTTCCCATTGCTCACTTTTTTCTTTTTTTAGGTTGGCTAGGCTTTTGAGCCATGTTGTTAGTATCGTTTTTCCCAGCATAGTCCAAGCCCAAGAGGTTTGAAATGCTATCAAGGTCCGACCAAAGGTCCTGTGCAGTCAATTTTTGGCCACGCTTTAGATCAAAGAAATCATAATTAATAGAGCACTGCCACACATCTTTTTACTTATTAGAAACAATTACGATATAATGCAAAACTCTTTCTAGTTAGTATGCCAAGAGCCTCCAGTTTTTGGACATGTAGATGATATTAAGCTTTAGTTTTTTCGTTTTATTTTTCTTGGTTTATCCTTTTCTTAGTAAGTCATTCAAGTTAATTTACTTAATAGTACTTTTTATAATTTTTAATTAAATATTTATCCATATTTCATTATAAAATGGAAATTAGATAGATTTAGAAATTTTAGTTCCTTGATGTTTGAATCAACTTTTGCATTTGTGTTTGCTGCAGCTCTGCTCTTTCCTCTGTGTTTCATTCTCACTGCTCTCTCTGGCAATGTGATTTGAGCAAATAGTTGAAACTCTTGCTTTTGTTGCAGCTCCTATGCTCTTTGCTCTCTCTTCTGTAGATTTCTGAGCTATTTGTAGGTAATTTACATCTTTCACTTTTCCTTTGTTGTTCAGTTTTTGTTCGATCAGAGTTTTCTCTTTGTGCTTGACATGTCAAGTTTGTATTTCATTCTTATAGCAAGTGCTTATAAGTATCTATAGATGAAGCAAATGATATAATTGTATATATAACCAAGTGATTGTTAAATTAGGTGTTGGAGATGGATAAACAATGGAACCACCAATCAAGGTTTTTTCCTCTTTTAAAGAATTCATTAGATTTAGTTAATTCATTGAAATACCCTAAACGAAGTTTAAGTTATTATGTCATATTACTTGTAGATGTTTGGAGGAGTACGGGAAGGGGGCACTAAATTTTGTTAACATGGCTCGTGAAAATTCGAGAAACTTGGACATTATAGTGTGCCCTTGCAAACAATGAAAGAATGTACAACGCCATCACTTCAACAAAGTATATGAGCACTTAGTTATCAAAGGAATGGATCCCACTTATACTAAATGGGTCCTTCATGGAGAGACTTATAGTACATCCATGCAAAATGAAGATATTGAAATGACGGATACCTTTAGGATGTATAGGGATCATATGGGTTTTGAAGAAAGAAATATTTCACATAATGATAGTGAAACAAGCAAGGAAGAGCTTACAAACTCAATTAAAGATGCCGAAACTCCTTTGTGGCTTGGTTGTACAAAGTATTCAAAAATGTTAGCTACTGTTGCATTATTCAAGCTTAAAGTTACACATGCACTATGTAATGCTTGTTTTGATGAATTGCTTCAACTTATCCATGATATGTTACCGGATGAAAATAAACTTCCAATATCATTTTGTACAACCGACAAGGCGCTTAAGGCATTTGATCTTAGTTATGAGAAAATACATGCTTGTATAAATGATTGTTGCCTATTTAGAAATGAGTTAGAGCAAGCAAATGTGTGTCCCAAATGTGGTTCTTCTCATTGGAAAGTTAATCAACAGAACAAAAAGCTCCAAGAAGGAGTTCCTGCAAAAGTCTTGCGTTTTTTTCCAATAATTCCAAGACTTAAAAGGATGTTTAGTGTACCTGAAATGGCAGAGTAACTTATATGGCACCAAAGCAATAAAAGTAAAGATGGTAAAATGAGACATCTAATTGATTCAGTTGCATGGGAGTTAATTGACAAGAAATGGCAATCATTTGCAACCGACCCTCGAAACATTAGATTTGGTCTTGCTAACGATGGTTTCAATCCTTTTCAAGATCTTAGCACAAGTTATAGTTATTGGCCCGTGATTATGGTTATCTATAACTTGCCTCCATGAATATGTATGTCGGAGGAAAGCTTAATGTTGTCTTTATTGATCCCTGGTCCAAAGCAACCCGGTAATGATATAGATGTCTATTTGACACCATTAGTTGAAGATTTAAAAAAATTATGGATTGATGGGGTTGAAATGTAGGATGCATTTACCGAATCTTTATTCAACTTGAAAGCTATTTTGATGTGGACAATCAATGATTTTCCAGCATATGCCAACATGTTTGGATGGTCTACTAAAGGAAAATTTGCTTGTCCAATTTGTCATCAAAACACATGCTCTGAATGGCTACCACATAGTAAGAAATTTGCTTATATGGGTCATAGGTGGTTTCTTGCTCATAATCATCCATTTCGATCAAAACTTACGTGGTTTAATGGAAAAATTGAAGGACAAGGAAGACCTAAGTTATTCACTAGTGAGAAAATTTATTCAGAAGTTGAGAACATCGTGGATGATTGGGGAAAATGTGGGACAAAAAGGAAGAGAGACAGAGATTCATCTCAGTTGTGGAAGAAAAAGTCAATATTATTCCAATTGCCATATTGGAAGGTTTGTAATGTTGACAATTATATTGTTCTTTCATTTTTATTATGATGTTTATACAACTATTATTTTTATAACCTAGTAATTAATTCTTGCAGCACTTAGTTATGCGACATAACTTGGAGGTGATGCATATCGAGAAGAACATTTGTGATGGCATAGTTGGTACACTTTTAAATTCGAAGGGAAAATCCAAGATGGGCTGAATTCGCGCCTTGATTTAGAAGCCATGTCCATGAGAAAGGAACTGCATCCTCAAAAAAGAGGTAGTGGATTCTACTTACCAGCTGCTTCACATACTCTCTCTAAGAATGAAAAACAAATTTTTTGCAAGCGACTTGGTAGCCTGATAATACTAGATAATTATGGTTCAAATATTTCCAATTGTGTTAAAGAAGAGGAATGCAAGATAGTTGGCTTGCTCATGACTGTCACATGCTTCTGCAACAACTTCTACCTACAGCTTTGAGAGGAATTTTACCTAAAGGTCCACGGAACACAATATTTTGCTTGTGTGCATTTTTCAATGAATTGTGTAATAAAGTTCTAGATAGGAATATATTAGAAGAACTAGAGGAAGATGTGGCTGAGACAGTATGCTTATTGGAGAGATTCTTTCCACCTTCATTCTTCGATGTCATGATCCATCCAACAATCCATCTAGGACGTGAAGCTCGTTTAGGTGGTACTGTGCAATATCGTTGGATGTACCCATTTGAGAGATTCTTATATTCTTATCTTCTAATATTTAAGTAAAATTTCAATAGGATTCTAATAGTTTTATTTCATTATCTTAGGTGTATGAAAGTATTGAAGGGATTTGTTAGAAATCGTGCTCGACTAGAAGGATGTATCGCTGAACGATATGTTGCTGAAGAGTATGCAATGTACTGTAGAAAATATTTTAAACAAGCAACTAAAATAGGTTCTTATCGTAGACGCAATGATGAATTTCAAGATAAATTCTTATTAGAAGGGCGTTCAATATCGGGGGAGGGGGGGGGAAGGGGATGGGGATGGGGTGCGCGGTGGAATTAATCACTCGCTCAAAGGAAATGAAATATGATTGCTCATCGTTACATTTTGTTGAACACCTTAGATGTTCAACCTTATGTCAAGTAAGTTTCATTAATATCATATTTGATGATATTTTTCATTTATCAACTTATAAAATATGATTTGCCCTTGTTATTATCTTACTAGAGAACATTTGGAAGCATTAAAAAGAGAAGATATGAGATTTTCAAGAAATGAAACGTTGTTACAGAAAGAGCATTTAAAAACTTTTAGTGGGTGCTTTGGGAAAAAGGTAATTAGTAAGATGCCCATACTTACTTATCTGAGAATATAGATCTGAATTTTTTTTACTTAATTTGTTCAACTATATATTCTTTAACAGATACATTTAGAGAGGGAGAATGCCATTTTGTTAGAGACTTTGGTATGGCTTGCAAAAGGACCAAGAGACATATCAATGTCATATTCAGGTCTTGATATAAATGGTATGCACTTTCAAACTAAAGATAAAAAGAAGGTTCGACAAAACTCCAGTGTCTTAGTTGAAGCAACTACCATTTGTAGAGCAAGTGCAAAAGATAATGCCCAAGTGATTGGAAAAGTGTCTTACTATGGGGTTCTGAGAGATATCATAGTACTTGATTATAATCTTTGGGCCAATCTTGTAAATGGTGTGAAAGCAGAAGATGATTTTACCTTGGTTAAGCTTCAAGAAGGGCAAAACCATTTTGAAAATGATCCATTCATCTTGGCATCACAAGCTAAACAAATATTTTACTCTCAAGAAGATGAAACATCAAATTGGCATGTTGTGTTAAAAGCACCACCAAGAGGTTTTTTTTTTGACTTCCAAAGGCATGGAGAGAGTGATTGTGCACCATCTACACCAATTAATTTGAGTTTACTTCATACACAAAATAGTAACGAGGAAGAACCTTGTATAAGAAGTGATGTTGAGAGTGTAGTGTGTGAAATGAAGTAATTGTAAGACTTATATGTTGATGATGTATGATTTGTATGAGTTATGTTTATGTTAATGTTACATTCATATTTTTTTTTGTTATGTTGTTGATGTAGCTAATTGATTTGACTTGTTTTTGTCACTATAAATGTTATTTTTAAGGTTTCTTAATTGTTGAAGAAGATGAATGGTGCGGAGGTAAGTACCAATTCATTAGTGTTTTTTTTTTCTTTTTTTACTTTGATTATTATTAACAATTGAACTTATATACTTAATTTCATTTGCAGTCCTCAAGGAAACCTAAAAAAAGATTGCAAAAGAAACATCATGCAGTCATGGCAACTACTGGTGAAGAAAGAAATGAAGGAATTAGGATAGAGGAACATGATGAAGATGTAAATGTGGCTGAGTCAACAAATAAAGGCTCACAGAATAAAAGAGGTCCAACAACTTTAGGAATGATCAAAACTTCTGCATCACGTTTAAGTGTTGAGTTCAATGATGTAGGTCAACCTATCTGTCAGAATTCAAAGACATATGTATCTTATCTTGGAGTTTTGGCACGAGAAAATGTACCTATCTTTATCAGAGATTGGAGTCAAGTTTCTCCAAAAAAAAAAAAAAAAGAAGATCTTTGGATTTTAGTTAAGGTACATTATTTTAAAGCACTACACATTTTCTCTTTAATTATGGATATGTCATAGTTTAACTTTTTCTCAATAAAATTGTACAGCAACGCTTTATTGTAGAAGACATCAATAAACATTGGACACTTCGAAAGATAGGTGATCGTTGGAGACAATTCAAGTCTGAAATAACAGTAAAGATAAGGAAAGCTAATAAAGAACAAAATAGAACACAAGCTTTGTCTCTTGTAAGGCCCAGCAACATTGACTCAGATCAAGAATGGGAATCATTTGTCAAGGAAAGATTGTCTCCACAATTTGAAGTATACTAAATATAATAAGATATTCTCTTATATTAATGTTTTGATTTGCATAATAATAGCATGTTTAATGGTAGTTGTTTTACAGGTAATCAGTAAAAAGATGAAAGTATTGTGAAACAATCAAGAGGACATACATACAATGGGAAGACTGGGTTATGCTCGTAAAGAATATGAAATGGTAATATTTAATATATGTGAATAATAATTTTTTACATCTTACATTAAATTATTAATGTATCTCTTCATTTACAGAAAAAGAAAAGCTCAGATGAAACATCGATCACAATAGTAGATGTTTGGATTGAAGCACATTTAAACAAAAAAGGTCAACCTGCAAATGAATCAATTCGATCTAAAATGGTATGACTTTTCTTTAATAAAAGCATAACTTGTCTTAGAAATACAACTTAAATAGGGGTTACTAATAATAATTTCTTTTTCCTAGAAACAAATTGAAGAAGTTCATCAATCAAGTGTTCGTATGGATATGAACAACATACGAGAAGACCCTATTAAACTTGTATATGGAGGTGAGAAACATGGAAGAGTACGTGGAAAAGGCTTTGGGGTCAATCCATCTCAAGTAGATGCACACATGCAATCTAGTAGGAAAGTAAAGCAACTTGGAAGTGAAATGCATGCCAACAACCAAAAAGTTATGGCATTAGAGGAGAAGATAGATCAAATGAGTGCTTTGATATTGAAAATAAGTCAAGTAAGTTGTTCTATAAGTAACTACAAATGAATAATAAGATTTATAGTTTTATATAACTAATTAAGTGTTTAAATTGTATAGAATAATCAAAGTGTTGATGATATGATGAGCTCTCGTGCGTGTACCCCTCGAGTAAGGAATTTTCAACAAGTTGTGTTCTATTTATAATAAATATTTAAATGAAAATTTATAATACTTGTTCATTACAATATTCTTATTTTTTTGAATTGTAGTCATTCCAAGAAAGTGGTCCACAAATTATACTAAGTGAAAATAAAAGATTTCATTTATTGCATTGGTATTCAGATGATCCAGATGAAATTGTGGTTGAAGGGAAGATTGCAAGTGTAGATCCTAAGGCCAAAGTACATCACAAGCCTTTAGGAAGGGATTGTTGGAAAGTTTGGATAGTTCATGCAAACAAAGGTAATGTTGAATTATATAGGTCAACGGATGAAGCTGAATATCTTGATCAAGCAGTAGGAAGTGCTATTGCTTGGCCCAAGAATAGCATCAAATTGATATAGATAAGGTAATACTTTATAATTTTTTAAATTAACTTCATAAGTGTTTACAAATTTGTAAATACAAATTTATTTTACTTTTATGAATATATTA
Source organism: Boswellia sacra (assembly GCA_013180625.2). Lineage (NCBI taxonomy): Eukaryota > Viridiplantae > Streptophyta > Magnoliopsida > Sapindales > Burseraceae > Boswellia > Boswellia sacra. The sequence goes on along the minus strand of SNVD02007239.1, from coordinate 252,140 downwards.
AGTCCACAAGTTGTGTCATGGCTATATTTTATTGTGTTGTAGGTGGAAGTTGTTTTTTCGTGTGCGTCAATTATTAAGGCAGTATGTACATTATACTTTACTAATTTGTAAACTTTTGTTTGGATGTTGTTTTGAGTTGGCTTGGTTTGACGAGGATTAAAGATCCTATATTGTTGTTCTAGAAAAATGATTTGGTATTAGAAGTGTTTTTGATATGTTATGTACTTTTGGGAAAGGCCAATAAATAGATGGAACTCTACCAAAATTTTTTTAGATTGTTATGACAAATTTTTTTTTTTTTTAATTTAACTTGGCATAAGATTGTGTTTAAAATAACTAATTTGTTAATATTTTCTTGTGTAGGCCTTGTTGGTATTTCTTAAAATCTTCAAGATGATGGAAGTGTTAAAAAGGAGAAGACATTTTGATTTCTAATGGTTTGTTTCATTTGTGGTATTCTAAGCACTCAAATCATCTAGTACTTGTTATTTTCTTATTGTTCATGTAGGCTACTTATTTTCAATTCCGATGCTTGTTACTTGTTGTATAGATAGTACTTGAACTTTTACAATTGTAATGATATTCATTTCAATTTAAATATGCAATTTGATGTTATATATAATTGTGAACTTGAATGTAATCATTTCTATTATGATGTATATAGTTATAACATATTACAAGAATCACAATTATCCAAAAATTTATAAAAATATATATGCATTTATTTTTAAAATATCTATTATACCTATGCACGTTGCCAAAAAATTGTCACCTCAGATATTGCAACGTGCATTGCGCATTGCCATTAATGATATATAGCAATGTGCAATGGACGTTGGGAATTCAGATACAGCAATGTGCAATGCACGTTGCTATTTGAGATACAGCAATGTGCAATGCACGTTGCAATTTGACAAATGGCAACGTGCATTGTACGTTGCTAAAAGTTTATAATTGCTAGGTATTTAACAACGTGCGATGCACGTTGCGAAATCTTTAACTGCAACAAGCAAAAGGGCCTACGGCAATGTGCAATGCACGTTGCGAAATGTCATGGATGTTTCGCAACATACAGAATAGCAACATGCTCCTGCACGTTGCCGTAGGCCCTTTTTCTACTAGTGCCTTTTACCTTAGCAAAATAGAATTTAATAAGACATTATAAAAGAAAGAAAACAAATTGCAAGAGAAAGAAGATTTATTAATAACATTAAAACACAAAAGAGAAAAACATAATAAGAAGAGATCCCAGCCAAAGCCAAGATTCCCTTATGGGTCACAATGCACCTCTATTTATATATACATTTAGGGGCAAAATTGTTAAATTACGGGGGATAATTCTACAATATCTTGTTGACAATTTGGATCATCATGTGCACCGACTTTGACCACTGATTTCGGCATCGAATTATTTAGAATTTTGATCACATGTCTTCATGAAAGTTGTAGATATTTCTCTCCGCTACATCTTGATTTATATGATTTGGATATGTATGTCAAGAGATATGGTTAAGATATGGAGGCATAGTCAGACTAGGCTGAAACTGCAGATGGGTTCACTTCAAGCCCATTTTTAGTCCACTAAAAGATCGAATTTCATGATACTTGTGGAATACAATCTTGAATATGATTTAATCAGATTTTCAAAGAATCAAGATTTGCACCATTCAGATCTATAAATAAAAAGTTATGCGCATTTTATCAAACCTATAACAAAAATTGAAATTAAGGTGAAGTTAATTCAAAAGATGCAAAGACAACAAATATGCTTAAGTTGAAGAATTCAATGGCACTATTAATGCAACATGATGAATGAAGCTCTTAATAAACATACATATTTATCATCACACCCCCCAGCCAGCTTATTGCTAGTCCTTAGCAATTAAAACGTTATTATTCAGTAGTGATTTATAAAATTTTATATCCAAGATGATCGTTATTGCACTTTCCTTGACTCTATCCAAATAAACAAACTCTCAACAATTTTTTTTCTTTTTAAAAGACTCATGAACCTTTCAGTCAAGGTATTAACAAACATTCTTTTTGTGCTCAATCGACACATGACTATGGAGCTTTTTAGAAATGAGTCATATTGGTTCTAATATTTGTCAATGCTAACATCCTTAGGCAGTGGGCATTCATTCATCATTATATATATATATATATAAACAACGCATCTTTAACCCATGTTGCGAGCCTTAGGCTAATGACTTCCAAACTAGTTGACTTTAGGACATTAGGTGTTAAGACACCCCTACGAGCTTAACAACTTGGGTTGCAGATGCTTTATTTTTGCTTAGAAACTTGTAGATAGTGCAATGTTCAATCCCCTTAAGCTTTCTCCTCAATCCATATAACGAGCTTTGGGCTAATAGCTCCCAAACTAGTTGGTCTTAGGGTATTAGGTGTTAAGGCACCCATTGGACATAATTGCTCGAATTAAGGAGGTTATGAGACTAAACTTATCCATTTTTGCTTTTTTTTTCCTTTCACTTTTTCTCTCTGTTTTTTTTTTTAATTTTCCCTTCCTTTTGTTGTTATCCTAAACAAAACACAAGAACTCAAATATTGTAACATTTCATTTCGCAACCCTTAATCATGCATCAAGGTATGTGTGTGTGGGAAGAAAGGTTCATGAATACTTGCTTAATAAGTGCATGAGCAAACGGTTTATTAAATGATAAAGTTGTAAGAGTTCATAGATTTGAATATTCAAAGTGAAGTGAATAAGACATCCTTATTATAAAATTCAAAAATCAAAACTAAATAATATTGCGTTAGCTAAAATGAGTCTTCAAAAGTGCAAAATCAAAACAAAATGAAAAATTAGTTAGAATGGGCTTCAAGAGTTCAAAATGGCCCTCTTTACTTTACCATTCCTGACCTAGAATACGTCTCAAGAGGAATTGAACGCCTTACACCGCACTCTGAATCTAATTACTAACTCGCTTTTTTTTTTTGTTTGCAAGAATAAAATATAAGGCACACTTATGTCTACTATCCTTACCCCCCAACCAAATGAAACATTGTCCTTAATGTTTAAATGTAGAGAGATAAAGTATAGGAGACATTACCTGAAGCTTTAGTTATTCAAAAGAGACGACTTGAAAAATACATAAAATAAAATGCTACAAATAAAATAAAAGAAAAATTACAAACGGAGATTCATATCCAATTTGCACTCTTTGTTTTGTCCTTCTGACTAATTAATTTGAGTTATAGCTGGGTCAGGTTCATACTCGACTGTTTGTAATTTGTCAAGTAATTTATTAGTTGTAGTGGCAGAAACAAGGGTTTGTCACACTGAATGAGGGATAAAATTATATTCTACAGTTGCATCAACAAAACGTATCAAAGGATCAAAGAAATTTTTAACATTCAACAAGCGTATGGGTTTTTGATAGAGATTCAATTGGGCCCAAAAGGTAATTTGAAAAATTCCTTCGAAAGTACCAAAGCGATCTGGTAAAGCAATAAAGGCATCCGAATTGATAAGCATATATGCCATGCGTCATAGAGGAGACCTGTAACTCCTACCTAACCATTTTTTCAATGATGCTTTCGACAGCCAAAGCTTTAAGAATAACACCTAAAACTTGATTGCCTCCTACGAGTGCAGCTGTTGACACACAACCCATTAACCCGAGGCTACCTCCCTCATAAACCACATGAATCTTTCTTTTAGCTAATAGCCTACCAAGATAATTTGCTACTGCTACAAACTCTTCACTTGTTCCAGGTCGAGATCCATAGAATACACATATCTTTTGGATTCGATGTTTTTTAGGTTCCCTCCATGTGTCTGCAACTCTCTAACTACATTTTTGAAGTGAAGAATAAGAGAAGTCATACTTATGGAGTGTAAAAAGGTATTATAATGATGACATATATATGGGTAGCTCAGATGTTTGTTGAAAAAGTTTGACAATAAGGCATAAAAATTCAAAAAAAAATGATAGAAATAAGACAACATAAATGCACAAGTCAACCAAAAGATATAAATTCAAAAATGACAGTTATAAGACATAAAAATTCGAACATGATAGCACACATGCATGTGTACAGGTAGTTGTGATAGTGGCTCACATCTTCATCTGGTTTTACATCGAGAAATGGCTTAAACACCTTCTATGAGTTAGGGATATGCTTCCCATAGTTTTCTTATAAACTAACAAACAGGGTAATTTGAGTCAGACTCCCAAGACTGTAACATGACTGCTCTGCTCGAAATTATGTCCATAATTTCAAAATTTCATGCTGCACAATTCCACAAGAATGCATTTCAAGAGTCAATTGGATATTATCCAAAGACTCTTTACTCAGTCTATTCTTAATAAATTGGAGCTTATCCTCTCAATTGCTAGACAAAAATCTCAAGGAGCGACAATGCTGGTTACAAGTCCATTTTACACATTTGCGACAAACTTGTAACCTTTTCGCTCTTCACTTTTTTGTGTAAGAGCTTTTTCCTAAACTTGGCATGTGAGAAATAAGATCATCTAAAAATTCACAAGAAAATCGAACCTTGGCTTCAATTACCCATTTTAAATCAATAGGAATACCCTTACGCATCAACATCCTTAGTCTTTCTATGCGAGCTTTGTAAATTTTAAGCAAGTTATTTTGAGGAAAAGAGGGAAAACGTCTGTACAGATTCAAGAGAATGGTATCCATGTGAAGAAAATGAGAGAGAAAAAAGAAAATGAATGCAAGGTGAGCAACAGTTTTCAGTGAACTAAAAAATCGACTTTAAAAGCCAAGAATTACCTTATCCACCACTTGACTGGGAATAAAAGCACACAATAATAGCACATAAAATAAAATAAAAACAAACAAGAACTGATAGCAAAAATCAAGAATAAAAACAAAAATGAAAATATGGCACAAACGGATAAAATTTGATCGATCGTGATAAAGAAATGCAAAAAGAGGAATCTCTTCGAAAGTAATTTACCACGATCAAAAATATGCCATTGAGGTGGTACCTCTCTTTTTCCTTTATTTGTGAGAATGGAAGAGATTACCACTGCCTGAGTTTGTTTGACATTGAGGCATGCATTCTTTACTGTGGATGTTAATTCTTGGCTTTTTCAAAACATGGCTTCCAACTCTTAGTCTCTTTTACCTGTACAAAATCAAGTAGCGATTTTTTTTTTTTGAGAAATAATGTGCTCTAGTTGCATGCTTGATTCAGATGAATAGGTTTCTAAAGGACTAGAAAAATTCCTATTTTGAATACAGTCTTCCACACTAGTTTTAGTCTTATTAGCTTCCTCATTTTCATCATGCTTAAAATTCATTAATGTCAAAATTTTGGTTAAGTTCCTTTGCATGATAAAATGAAGGCATAGGTAAGGATTTGGTCTTTTCCTTGTTAGATGTAGGTTAATTAACCTCTTCCTTAACCTTTGGAATTGATTCATAATCTTTCTCATAGTTAAGAATGTGTTCTTTATCAATCTTGCCATCGCGAAGAGTACTGATCGAATCCTGGTCTACATGTTGGCCACTTGAATTAGTCACATGTGGATTGATGGGGTTTAGCGATAGCTGAGATGGAAACTCACCTTTCTCATAAGTGCTAAGTGCAAAGGCAAGTTTTTCAAGAGCATCATTCAAGTTTGCCATAGTTTGCAATGAATGAATCTAGTGTTTCTTCAAGGTCCTTCCCAAGAGGAGGAACATATGCATGATCATAAGAATTTTGAAAATTTTGCTGTGTTTGAAAAGGGACTTGTGAAAATTATGCATGATTGTAATTTTTTCAACTAAAATTTGGATGATTTCTCCAATCGAAATTGTAGGTTTATAGGCATGGATTGTGATTTGGTCTTTTGAAAGTGTTCAAGGCATTGGCTTGTTCATAGAGACATTTCCTAAAAGCAGGTAAAGTTGGACAACAATCAGTAGGATGGTCATTAGCATTACAAAATAGGCAAATTTTTTAACAGAATTCAATTGATCATTTTTTTTTATTTCTAAAGCCTAGACTTTTCTAGCTATGGATGCATATTTGGCTTGAAGGTCATGGTCTTCCTTAAGGTTGTAAATGCCTCTATTGGATTTCAAGGGTGGGGCTTTGCTTGGTATCTCATAGGTGCCAGTAGTGTCCCAATTTTAGGCTTTGTCTGCTAATAAATCTAGGTAGTCAATTGCTTCCTCAGGGTCTTTATCTTCAAATTGTCTGTTACACATTAGCTCTACTAGTTACCTATCCTGAGGTGTTAACCCTTCATAGAAGTGTGCAACTATTCTCCAAGTTTCAAAACCATGGTGAGAACAAGTATTAAGTAATTCTTTATACCTATTTGAACATTAGTAAAGGTCTCTCCTTGTTCTTGAGTGAACGTGGTGATTTGCCTTTTGAGAGAATTTGTTCGACAGGGACAAAAGAATTTTTTTCATAAATTGTTGTTACATTTCATCCCATGAGCTAATGGATCCTGACCTAAGATTTTGTAGCCATGTTTTAGCTTTATCTTCTAAAGAAAAAGGAAAAAGCTTTAATCTAAAGAAGTTTATGCTACAATCTAGGTCACTATAGGTATTGCAAAACTCTTCAAATTCTCTCAAGTGCAAATATGGGTTTTCAACATCTAGGCCATGAAAGTGGGGTAAGAATGGAATGAAATTTGATTCATGATTGAAATAATTGCATCATGAGGGAAGATTATTCATGATTGGGCATAAGTTGTAATAAGATTTACGTCATCAATTAATGTTCTTAGTTAGATTTGAGCATGTTTTTAAAGAAGATGAGTGGCTCCTAACAATTCTATCAACTAATGCAAAGAGAAAGAAAAGAAGAACTCACACGACAAAAATGAAAATAAAAAATGGGAAAAGAAAATACTTAAAATTTTGCACGCCAAATTTGGCTTTCCCCGGCAACGGTGCTAAAAACTTGACACATCCAAAAAAGGATTGTCTCCTAAGTATAAGAGTGTCAAAGTAATAAATCTAGTAAGACTGGGGTCGATCCACGAGGAAGGAGATTTAGCGGTACAAATTAAAAGATGAGCAAATATAATATGAACGATTTAAATAAATAACAAGATAATATTAAAAAATATAAGTAAAGATGGTAGACGGTACTACCGACTATTCAAATATAAAACAAAAATAAGAGGTGATAAAACTATCTATGAAAGTAGGAGGTAAAACCTACCATAGCAAATGAAAAAACAAGTTCATAACAACAAACAAGAATACTTAAAATACAAGCAAAGGGAATGAACACAATAATAATGAAAGCTAAGATCAGGGGATCCGCCCTTGATATTTCAAATAAGAATAAACAACCCGATTATAACTCAATTGGAATCCACACATCAAGGAGGTTCCAATCGGAAAGTATGTCATTTAAACACATTTTAGTTATATGAATTATATTTGTTTTATTACCAATATTTATACCACTTCTTGTAAATGGGTTCAAGCATCAATGTGCCAATCACCATATGTCTACAACAAATCAAAGTTCCTAACTAGACTTATGTTGGTAAGGAAGAACCATACGACATCTAAAAAAGATCTAAGCATTTGATGTGCCAAGAATTGTCTACAATGGATCAATACCTCTACTTCACGAGTGGTGTTGAGATTGATTAGGGAAATAAATATAAATCATAGAAAATAAATAACAAAAGATTGTGATTTTTAAGCACATATTAAAGGGTTAGAGGATCTTTATTCTCATATTAAGGGTTTCACCCTTTTATCTTAGCAAAATAGAATTTAGTAAGACATTATGAAAGAAATAAAACAAATTGCTAGAAAAAGAAGATTTATTAATAACATTAAAACACAAGAGAGAAAAACACAATAACAAGAGATCCCAGCCAAAGCCAAGATGCCCTCATGGGTCACAATGCCTATTTACAGATACATAAGAGGGTAAAATTATCAAATTACAAAAGGACAATTGTAAAATATCTTGTTGACAATTTGGATCATCATGTGTACCAAATTTGACCATCGATTTCAGAATCAAATTATTTAAAATTTTGATCATATGTTTTCATGAAAGTTGTAGATATTTCTCTCAGCTTTCTAGTATATCTAGATTCATACGATTTGGATACGTATATCAAGAGGTATGGTAAAAATATGGAGGCATGGTCAGGCTAGGCTGAAACTGCAAATGGGTTTACTTCAAGCCCATTTTTGGTCCACTAAAACCCGAATTTCATAATGCTTGTGAAATACAATCTTGAAGATAATTTAATTAGCTTTAAAAAAAATCAAGACTTGCACCATTCTGATCTGTAAATAGAAAGTTATGCCCATTTTACTGAACCTGTAACAAAAACCGAAATTAAGATGAAGTTAATTTAAAAGATGCAAAGACTATAAATATTCTTAAATTGAGGAATTTAGTGACACTATTAATGTAACATAATGAATTAAGCTCTTATTAAATATACATATTTAAGTGTTCATGAGTTCTATGGGTATGGCTACTACTTATTGTATAATAAGTTAGATTCTGACATCTATATAAAATCCTAAAAGGATTTAAAATGCCTAAAAGTAATTGAAACAAAGCTAAAGGGCATATACTCAAGGATATAGAGCTTTGTATGGAGTAAAACAATCTAGAAGATTAATATTTAATATAAAAGTTGATGCTTGGTGAGGAAGGGATATCCCATCTGCCTTTGTGTAAAGTCAAAATATGGTTTTGGTATTATAATAATATATGGGTTAATATCAAAAACCATCCTTATGTTTTGACTTAATTACACCCAGAGCCATCGTTTTCAATTTTTATCACAGGCTACCCCTAACTTTTGAAAAAAACCACGGACCACCCTTCTGTTAAAAACTCCGTTAGGTGTTCGTAAATAAGAAAAAATAGTAGGGTCAAAATAGTAAAATAATAGAAAAAGTCAACGTGTAAAGTGGGAGTCAACATACCTAAATGGGTTAATTTCATAGACCACCCCTTTGTTTTGCCTTAATCACAATTAGAGTCAACGTTTGCAATATTTGTCATTGCCTACCCCTAACTTTTGAAAAAATAATTATGAAGCACCCTTCTGTTAGTTTGACCATAAGATGAAATCAGATTTCCATTCAAAGTTATTGCAGTTTATGTAAACACATATAAAGTGCAAATAAATATCACTTCATATAAACACATATAAAGTGGAAAAAAAAAAGCTTTTCACTGCCCCTAAGCAGAGCGCCACCATTATGTGTTTCTAGGATTTTCAAAATAAAAGTATTTTTTCAAGATTTTTGATCTGGATTTCTTCTGCATTATGTGTCCTTTACTTGAAAATTGAACTAAGAGTATTTGAAATATTTTCCAGTAAATAATACTTTTTTTTAATGAGTGAAAATGAAGACATTTCAATGAAAGAGGTCCAAGATTACGAGCTCCACTCAAACTAATAGAAGTGTGATCTATTATTTTTTTTAAAAGTTAGGGGTAGCTTATGATAAAAATTACAAATGATGACTTTGGGGAATTAAGGCAAAATATAGGGGTGGTCTGTGATATTAACCCTTTTTCAAATTCTTTTGAAGGGAATTTTGGTAATTGAAATAGTTTTGGACAGAAATCTAACGTCATCTAACGGTCAAATTAGCGGAAGGGTAGTTCGTGATTTTTTTTCAAAAGTTAGAGGTAGCCTATGACAAAAATTGCAAACGATGACTCTGAATGTAATTAAGTTAAAACATAGGGGTGGTTTGTGATATTAACCTAATAATATATATCGATGACATGAATTAAATTGAGACTTCTGAAGAGATCTAGGATGCTATTGAATATTTGAAAATAGATTTGAAATGAAAGATTTGGGGCCAACGAAATACTATCTCGACCTCAGATTGAGCACAATTCTAACAACATAGTTGTTCATCAGTGAAGACATACAGAAAGGGTTTTAAAATGTTTTAATAAGGACATAAATCACCCATTGAGTACCTCATTGGCTGTTAGACCCAGTGATCCTAAAAAAGATCTATTCCATTTTAAAGAGTATGATGAACAATTACTTGGTCCTCAAGTACCATATTTGAATGCTCTTGGTGCATTAATGTACTTCACACAATGTACTAGACCTAATATTGCATCTGTAGTTAATTTGTTACCAACGTTTAGTTCTCACCAACTAGGCGACATTGGAATAGGATCAAACATATTTTTCTTATTTTTGGGGAAGTACTGATTTGGGATTATTCTTTTCGTATGAGCTTTCTGAAAATCCTGATTTTGTTGGATATGTTGATGTCGACTACTTATCTGATCCTTGTAAAGTTCAATCACATACTGAATATGTTTTTATAACTGGATCGTAATTTCATGGTGATCTACTACACAAAGTTTGGTTCATAGGTGGATCTAGAAATTTTTTCTAACCCGGGTTGAATTTAATTATAAAAACCTCAACAATATGAGGACATTTTATTAATAAAAAAATATGATTTTACTCCTAGCTAAAAGAAGACGTAAGGAACCTTAGCCCTAATAATTAAAGAGATTAGTACTGAGTTATAGTGCATACTTAATAATTTGCTTATAAATTTGTTTGATTCAATTAATCTTAACCCTACCAGTACATTATGATATAGGACATATGAACATGATGTAGTCCCACACCATTACATTATTTCATTTTGAAGCCGCTTGCAAGCTTTAGAAACAGTTCAATACTATAATATATTATGTAGTCTATATCATAATATCTACTAAAATATGTTTTTGTTGGTCATCTAATTAAACTTGCAATATTCTATTTCTTATGTAATATACTACTAACCAATTAATGAAACAAAACATTAATACTAATTCTAAAACCCATAAATCAACTCTTCAACAAAAATATACTTCAGATTGAGTACCTAAAAAATAATAATCCTCTATTATGTTACACAACATGCAACATCACAATTAATTTGTCAAAACAAATTAAATAACATTATTAAAACTGAATTTATCTTAAAACTCATAAATTAATCTCAAACTAATTACTTAAAATAAACTAATTACCATGAAACATAAGTGCTAAGAGATAACATTTGAATGCCTAAATTTTTTTTGTTTGATTGCTAAAAGATAATTAAAGCGAAAGATAGAGATTTGAGTGACAAAAAATGGAGAGAAAAATTAATTAGCTGGCTAGGTTGATAAGCCTGTTGAAGCTTAAAGATGAGTAAACAATTTGGTAGATGTTGTAATTTAAGTGTAATAGAATGAAATTAAAGTGATTGATGATTAACTTCATTCAACAAGCAATTAATATAGTATAAAATGATTATATAATATCTTGGAAAGTTGAATTGAGATAAATGAGATAGATGAAGGTGGGTTAAGAGAAAATTAAGTGAAATAGAAGTGGGAAGGATGAACTGTCGAGACATATGAGAAATAATCGAGAAAGGAGATGGTAGTCACACTTTTAACGCTTTATATAGTACATTTTGTGCAGATATAACATTACATATATTAGTATTTAATTATTTAATCATCAAAGAAAATTTCATGTATTGATATGAGTAAAATTTCATATTATTGTAATAGTAAAACATTTTTAAGAACAATATAAAGGTTGTTTTTGCAATTTTTTGAAAATCTGGCCTGGGCCCTTGGTTTGGTTTCTACTTCTTCTAACCACTCTTAAGTACTTGCATTGCATGAGGCCAGCCGAGAATGTATATAGCTACGATCCATTATTCAATACATCCAGAGTTAATATAGATCATCTCTTACCACAGATCCTCCAACAATTATATATGATGATAATGTAGCAAGCCAGAAGAGGATACATCAAAGAAGACATAATAAAGCACATTTCACTCAAGTTCTTCTACACGTATGAGCTTTAAAAAAATCAAAAGATCGATGTGAAGCAGATACGTTCCGATAACAATTTTGCAGATTTTTTTCACCAACAATCATGTAGATTTGTTCACCAAGACTTTACCGATATCAACATTTGAGTAGTTAATATACAAGATTGGTATGTAGTGGCTTAACAAGCGATCAATTTGATAATAGTTCTTCTGCCATGATTAGGGGGAGTAGTCATTAGGGAGAGCGTTATGGACACGTGCATCGTACTTTTTCTTTCTTCGACCAATTTTTGTCTTATTGAGTTTTCCTGGGAAGGTTTTTAATGTGACAGTAGAAGCACGTTTAACACCACTTCATTATTTATTGTACACTTGTATTTCTTTACTTTGGTTTTTGTTCCATTGAGTTTTTCCTTAGCAAAATTAAATACAATTATTTTAAGTATTGAAATCCAAAGCGGAATATTACAACACGTGGTGGATTCTCACCACCTCCTTAATTAAGTGTTAGCATTTATTTTGCTAGTGGAGAGGCGAAACGCAATTGGTTGATCATACGGCAAATGTAATTGGCTTAGACAAGAGGCTTTAGGCGGTGCTTCCCTTTATAAATAGAAAACCTTGCCTTGTAATTGTACACACGAATAGAAATAAAACTTTTTCATTTCATTTTCTTCCCGTCTCTCTTGTCAACTTCTCTTTATCCTTTTTAACTTTTGTTTATAATCTTCATTCTGTCTCATACTTTACATTTCTTTCACTTACACCCTAACAAAACTATTATGCTAACCATTTAACATTTTAGTTTTATAACATATTTTAATAATTGAAAAATTTATTGATAAAGTTTCATGGAATTGCTTATTGAAATCTTTCAATTAATTAAAAATTAATAAAATGAAAATTTTATCTATAATAAACAAGGATAGACGGCTCTTGAGATCGTTAATAGGGTGAATAGAATCATTAGAAAGAAAAAATCCTAATTAACTATAAGCAAATCACTCGAACTACCGCCAGGTTTTGGTTCATTTTCAAGTGCATTTACTGTTTGCATTTTGTATTCACGTCCGCCCCTCATATTTGGAAAATCTATCACAGACCACCTTCTGTCAAATTTTAGGTTAAATTATTGAAAATAATTTGATTGAAAAGGGTATAATGGTCATTTTATACTTTTAATAATGATTATTATAAAATATGATTAAAATAAAAACACTCATCATCTACATCTTCTTTTACCGTTTCCTTTCCACAGTTTCTGCACCTCTTTCTTCTCCATTCTCTTCATCACCGTTTTTGCTCCTCCTTATTCTCCACATCTTTGTACCAACAAACCCAAAGAAAAATGAAGCCACCATCACTCTTAAATCGTGAAGTCACCACCCCCTTTCCCTTGATTAATCCTTGTTCTCCCCTCTGCTCTCGATTTGTGATCAATTAATACCTAAAAAATTCCCCAAATCTTGATTGTAGTGGTGAATTACTTTAGGTTGCCTCCCTACTTGCAGCTGGATTGTTGGGTTTTAAGGGTGGCTGCTGGATTTTTGGGTGGTGATGACGGCTAGCTTGGTGGATTTTGGGGTGGTAATGGAGCTTGAATAGGTGGATTTTTTGTGTGGTGGTGACTCCTTTGACTCCCAATGCCTCTTGTCTATAACGACAGCAATATGGTGGTTTTTAAGATGGTGGTTGGGCATTGTTGATGGCTGCTGGATGTGGGTGGTTGGCTTGCAAGGCCCAGCCAGTGGTGACCATACACGATCTAACCTTGGCTGGTGTATGGTGGTGAGTCTGGTGACCAGCAGGTATGTGGGTGTTGCGTTGTTGCATAGTTGTGGATTGCGACTCCGTAGTTTGAGGCCAGAACATATAAATCGACTTTTTTTTATCCTTTCTAATTGCCTTTTTTTCCCTTCATTCTTTGTTATTAATTTTCATGTTCTTAATTTCATCTTGTTTACAAATTTGGCGAGGTAAATTATCTGTGCAATTGTATTTTTTTGGTCCTTGCCATGGCCGGATTGTGTTGACATGGCCAAACATGGGTTGGTTTGTTGGCGGCTGCTCGGTAGAAAGTTTTTGCAATGGCTATCGGAGGTTTCCAGCTGGCGTTTTTGCTACAATGTGTGGGGATGTTGGCTGGTTTGTTGGTTCTATGTGACATTTGGATAATAGTCTCTAGATTTCTGGTTTGGATGATGTAGAAGATGAATCAAAGAGAAAGTTAAAGGGGTAGATGAAGCTGAGGGTGCAAGACATTTTGATAATTGCAATTAGAATGGATGGACAGTAAGGTTAATTTGGTAATTGCAATGAAAATGGATGAAAAAGCGACCTCATTTAACAAAAAATCAAACAGAAAGGTGGTCTATAATGTATTTTAAAAAAGGGAAGGATAGACGTTAATAAAAAATAAAAAATAGTGAATACGTATGTAATTAAACTAAAACTAGGAGTGTTCTGTGTGATTTGTCTAATTAACTATGCATTTTTTTGTTTCAAAGTTTAAGTACACATCCATATATAACCAAGTATTTTATGCATGAAAATAAAATTTATTAGTAACAACAGACAATGAAAAACAAGACAAACAATAATACCTTCCAAGAAGTTGCCTAATTAGTCAATAAAAGAAATAACCAAGCTCATGTTTTCATTACACTTTATAATGGAAATCAAGTCTAGTCCTGGAGAGATGCATAAGACTTCTTCGAAATCAAAAGGTCTAATCTGCTTTAATTAAGATGTGTGCGTGTGCGTGTACGTGTTATTTTTTTACTTGCTCATCTCATTTTTCTTTGAAAAAATCTAAAAAAGTAGCCATGTTTTGTTAAATTTTTCTTTGAAATAAGTATATTTTGAAAATTTTAATAAATAACAAATATCAAAATATACTCCTTATTCCACAAGTCAGAAAGTTAACAATAAATGAACAAATTAATCATATTTCTTAGTTGATGTTAAGCCTATGCATATGTTAGATCAAAGTGTATAATTGTGATAGAAAGGTCGAAGAGAGTCAAAATAAACAAGAAACTTGCAGGAAGGAGAAATTAAGCAAGCAAATGATTTTGAACAAAAATATTAGAATTTGACTAATCAGACAACTTGGTTGAAGGTATTAAGCCTCGCTTTTGGCTTTGTCGTTCTTCTGTACTAGGGTAAAAAGTTTGTGTTTTTTTTTAGTTAATTTAGGCGTAAAACAATTTTAATAATATATAGCGTTTTCAAATAAATAAAATCTAACATATCAAATTTAAAAAAAAAATAATATTTTTGGTTTATGGTGGATTTGGGTTAAGGAAATTAAACACAACCCAACCCGACCCCTAAAACTTTTGAGTTACGTTAATGCACCCAAACTAAATTTCAACCCAAAGCAAACCGTACATTTTGGTTATGTCCACTTGGCTTTTTGAGTTATATCGGTAATCTGTCCACCCCTATATTGTCATTATTTTATCACTTCATTTTGGGATTCTAAATTAATATATATATATATATATATATATATATATATATATATATATCTTTAAAAAATTCAAAATATAAGTAATCCTTTGAATTATGTTTTAATCTCTTTAACTTTCAAAAATAAAATAGACGTGTGAATTATAAAAATCTTTATCTTCTAGATAATTATTTGCTACTCCCCAATCCTTCATATCATCTGCGTCGATTACAAAAAGTAAACTTTTAATTGATTTTGTATAGCTTAGCTAAGAGACAGTTTCTAGTTGCACCAATTTTCCTAATTTACTATTTTATCCCATTGATGATATTTCTCAGTTCATGTTGTACATGAAACTAATTGTATTAATTAGTATTAGGCAGTGGCAAACCCATAAATTTATCAACGGGAGGGGCGGAGGCGCACCTTAGTATTTTTAGATTTTTATAATTTCTTTAATAAATAAAGAAAAATAGATATTTTTTTTGAAAAATAAAAAATACACCTAGATAGGAAGATATAATGAACCCTCCCCTTAGAACAAATCCTAAAATAATGAAGGAAAATTTAAAATATTAAAATTTGATATTTAATTTATTTTACAAATTCAGAATCATAATCGTCTCATACGAGTTGTCATATTTTGAAAACATTGCATGATTATTTCATTATTAACGCTATCAAAAATATCTTTCTCAATGTATGCAAGCAAGCTATCATTCATGTCTTCATCTCCCATTCGATTTTGTGCATTAGTCTTCATAATATGTATAACAGAGAATGTCCTTTTAGCTGTGGCAGTTGCAATTAGTGCTAATGTCAAAATAAGATAGATCAATGCATACACGTTGTCTTTCTTTGTTTTAACCATATTTTGGGCAAGGCTAGAATTGTCATTCAACTATGGAAAGTCACTATTAGAGCGCATATCCATAATAAAGTTTTTAAGTACTCTGAGTTAAACTGCTTTAGGATACAATTGAGCAAGTTATATACGCTTCTGCTTATCAAAAGCAAAAAATAAATCAGTTGGATCCAAACATGCCACAAAAAGAAGCAACTCAGTATTTGTTCAAGTAAAACGATTATTTAATTCTTGCAACTGCTATAACAAAAAAAATACCTCAACACGATAGTGATGCCTATGTGTGATCGCTTGCAGTTTACATTTTGATTTCTCTTTGTTGCACAATGCGGAAGCGATACCATAAAAAACAACCAAATGCACAACCACAAACTATACTAGATAATTGAAAATAATAGCAACTAAAGAGGCAACCAATCAACCAACAATACAAAATAGAAGGAACACCAAGATTTAACGAGGTTTGGTATTGTTACCTACATCCTCGGGCGCCGCTGAAGAAATTGTTGACCCAGGTATGACAACCCAAGAGGGGGGGTGAATTGGGTTTTATTTATCAAAACGAATTTATAAAACTTTTCTTTAAAGATAAAAATTATTTCACTTTTTCTTTTGAGAATAGAAGTGAAGAAGATGAAAATAGAAGTTATCTAAGATGCAATCAAGAGAATAGCAATAATAAATAATCTCAAGTGCAAGTAAATGTAAAGAGTATAGGATAGAGAGAGTGCAAACTCAATTTACGTGGTTCGGCAAACCTTGCCTACGTCCACGGGCTCCTAGCTTCTCCACAAGCTAGGCTTTCCACTAAGTTGTAGAATACTTTACAACTTGCTTGATGAACAACTTCACCAAGACTTTTTTCCTTCAACTCTTGATAACACCACACCAAGAGTTCTTCTTGATGAACAACCTCACTAAGGAAAGAGTTCTCTCAAGGATAACTTTTATCCTTTACAAGAAGATCTCACTCTCACCACAATACAAGAACAAAGTAAAGTTTTTACAACAAAAGTACAACTCTCTTCAAAGAGTAGATCAATAAATATAAAAGCTCTATAAACTTGATTATTTTCTTGCTTTTTTGCTTGATAAATGTTCTCTTGCACTTGTTGAATGCATGGGAGGAATGGCTCCTTTTATAGGCAAATGAGATGAACTTAATCAAGTGAAGACACCATCTCCAAATTTTCTGCCACCATAAAAACCGTAATCTTGTCTGCCATTTTTGTCAATGTTCCGTTTGAAATTTGAAAATCTGTAAAACATAAAAGATCTGCCCATTTGAATAAGCTTTTCAACGCATCAAGAACCAAGTCATTTAGATATCTGTAGCTCAAGATATGGCCAAAACACCATTCGGTGCTCAAGTGACTTGATTTTTCTTCCATGTGTCTGTCCACTGACTTGAATGATAATTTTGTCAGCCTTCCATTTGAAATTTGAATTTCTTCAAAACATAAAAGATCTTCATATTTGAATAAGCTTTCGAAAACATTAAGAATAAAAGCAATTGGATATCTCTATCTTAAGATATGGCCAAAATACCATTCGGTGCTCATGTGAGTTGATTTTTCTTCTCTGTGTCAGTCCACCGAATTGCATGTCAATTATGTCGGCCTTCTGTTTGAAATTTGAATTTTTCAAAACATATGAAATGTTCTTCATTAAGTCATCTTTCCAATGCCGTAAGAATCAAGTCATTTTGATTTTTCTAGCTCAAGATATGTCCAAAGGAGTATTCGGTGCTCATGTCAGCTGCTTCCATTTGTCTTTCAACTTGCATGATGATTGGACGATCTTACACTTAAAATTTGAATTTCTTTAAAACATATGAAATGTTATAAATTGAGTAAGCTTTCCAAAGGCTCAAGAATCATGTAATTTGGGCATTTGTAGAGAAATATATGGACCAATTGATAGAACATTGCTCATATATCACATTCCTTGAATCAAAACTTGTACTTAAACTTTGATGCCTTTAACATGTAGTCTTCTCCTTAGCTTCAACACTTCATTTTAATAAGCCTCTTCTTGATTTTTATAATTATTTCAATGATCTTACTCTTGCACATAAATAAATATGTTAGTAAATCTCAATTAATCAATGTGTATTGTTATCATCAAAATTATCATGTAGCCTTAGGGCTAACAATCTCCCCTTTTTTGATGATGACAAACCATTGATTGCTTTAAAATAATATCTAAATCAAGAATGAAAATAAAATCAAGAATAAATAAAAAGAGAGCAATTGTTATAAATACAAGCAATCCAACCATTTCTCCCCCTTTTGTTATCATCAAAAAGATGTAATCAAATTAATTACTCCCCCTAAATATATTCTTCCCCTTAACATATGTTACCATTCAAAGATTATCAAATAAAAGAAAAATTAAGATATATCCAACATGCCTAATTCTCTTCTAATTATGCAAAATCTATCTTGACTAAGGGGTTTAGTAAATATATCGGCTAATTGTTTTTCGGTGGGAACAAATTCTAAAGAAATATTACCTTTTTGCACATGATCTCTAATAAAATGGTGTCTAATTTCTATATGCTTAGTCCTAGAGTGTTGTATGGGATTTTTTGAAATGTTAATGGCACTTGTATTGTCACATTTGATGGGAATATGATCAAATACCACACCATAATCTTTTAAATTTGTTTCATCCAAAGAGATTGTGCACAACAACTTCCTACTGCAATATACTCGGCTTCCGCGGTTGATAAGGCAACAGAATTTTGTTTTCTACTAAACCATGAGACCAATGCATGTCCTAGAAAATGGCAAGAGCCACTAGTGCTCTTTCTATCAAGAAGACTTCCAGCAAAGTCCGCATCGGAATAACTAATTAGATCGAAATTATCACACTTAGGATACCAAAGACCTAGATTTATGGTTCCAAGAAGATATCTTAATATCCTTTTGATAGCCTTAAGGTGAGATTCCTTTGGACAAGATTGAAATCTAGCACACATACACACACTAAACATAATATCAGGTCTACTAGCAGTTAAATACAAAAGAGAGCCAATCATACCTCGATATTTGGTTACCTCAACATCTTTTCCTTTCTCATCTTTGTCAAGCTTGGTTAATGTACCCATAGGGTTATATGTCCTTGGATTATCATGCCAAAAACTTTGAGAAGATCTCTTGTGTATTTAGCTTGATTTATGAAGATACCATCCCCCATTGATTGCCTTGACAA
Organism: Boswellia sacra; assembly: GCA_013180625.2. Taxonomy (NCBI): domain Eukaryota; kingdom Viridiplantae; phylum Streptophyta; class Magnoliopsida; order Sapindales; family Burseraceae; genus Boswellia; species Boswellia sacra. The sequence goes on along the minus strand of SNVD02007239.1, from coordinate 232,800 downwards.
TTGAAGTCAAGGAAGAAATTTAATTCTCCCATTAAGCTCATCTTCAATTCTTGTTGCATACACTTGGAAATTCTTCACACATTAGAAATATTAGTTAGCACCAAATATAAAATATCATCAACACTAGATTTGAACAATTAATAAATCATCATTTTTTGTTTTACAAAAAGAGTAGCTCAACTTTTTCATTCGAACCCATTTATCAATGAGAAACTTTTGCCACTCTATCATACCATGCTCTGGTGCTTGTTTCAAGCCATATAAAGTGCCTTTTTGAGTTGAAAACATGGTTTGGAAAATCATGATTTTGAAAACCAAGAGGTTGCTCTACATATACTTCATCCATAATGTAACCATTTAAAAATGCACTTTTGACATCCATTTGGTATAATGTAAAATTTTTATAACATGCAAATGCACACAACATTCTAATGGATTCTAATCTGGCAACCGGTGCAAAAGTTTCCTCATAATCAATACCTTCTTCTTGATTGTATCCTTAAGCAACAAGTCTAGCTTTGTGTCTAATAATGGTACCATTTTTTTTTTTTTTTTTTTGGTCCATCACTTTATTTCTAAAATCCATTAGTGCCTATAATAGAATGATTTTTGGGTCTAGGGAATAATTCTCAAACTTGATTTCTCTTAAATTGATTCAATTCTTCTTGCATAGCCAAAATCCAACTTCCGTCATTTTCAGCTTCTTTAAAAGATTTTGGTTCAAATTGAGAGACAAAAGCAAAATGATTACAAAAGTTGTTAAAAGAAGATCTAGTTTTCATACCTTGTGATGGTTCACCAATAATGAGATCTTTAGGGTGAGCTTTTGCATACCTCAATTCCTTTTGTAATTCTTGGGAAGAATCATTTACTTTCTCAAGCTTTTCTTGTTGAAGTTGTAAATCATCTTGACTCTTTTCATCAAGCCTTGATTCCTTGATTTGCCTTTCTACTTCAACAATATCATCATCTAAATTCTTTGAAGAAATAACATTAGTTTCATCAAATTCAACATGCATAGATTCTCAATAGTAAGAGTCTTTTTGTTAAAAACTCTATATGCTTTACTATGGTTGGAGTAGCCAACAAAAATTCCAACATCGGCTTTTGCATCAAATTTTCCAAGGTTATCCTTGGTGTTTAAAATAAAACATTTACACCAAAAACTTTAAAAAATCCAATGTTGGGTTTTCTTCCTTTCCAAAGTTCATAAGGAGTTTTCTTTATTAAAGCTATAATATGGACTCTATTGATTATAAAGCATGCGGTATTAACGGCTTCGGCCCAAAAATATTTTGGCAAATTATTTTCAAGCAACATGGTCCTAGCCATTTCTTGGATAGTCCTATTTTTCCTCTCAACAACACCATTTTGTTGTGGAGTTAGGTGCGGAAAAATTATGTTCAAAACCATTTTCACCACAAAGATTTTCAAACGCGACATTGTCTACTTCACCACCATGATCACTTCTAATGGATACAATAGAATACCGTTTTTGATTTTGGACTCTTTTTGCAAATTTTGAAAAAGCTTGTATGGCCTCATTTTTAGTATTCAAGAATAATACCCAAGTGAATCTTGAATAATCATCCACAATAACAAAAACATAATAATTTCCACCAAGGCTTTGAGTTCTTGATGGTCCAAATAAATCCAAATGAAGTAATTGTAGAGGTTTATTTGTTGAAATAAATTTCTTTTGTTTAAAAGAAGTTCCACTTGTTTTCCAAATTGACAAGCATCACAAATCTTATCCTTTTCAAATTTTATTTTTGGAAGACCATGAACTAAATCACTTTTAGAAATTTTTGAAATTGTGTCCATGCTAGCATGACCTAACCTTCTATGCCATAACCAAGCATCATGATTAACAATGAAACAATTTTCTACATGATCATTAACATCAATATCAATTGTATAAATATTACCACATCTATACCAACAAATAATGTCTTATTGTTACTAACATCCTTAATCACACATCTATTAGGCTCAAAAGTAACAAAATATCCCTTATCACACAATTGACTAATGCTAATCAAATCATGTTTTAAACCATGAACAAGCAAAATATCTTTAATAATATGTGAAGAAGGGTTACCAATATCACCATGTCCGATTACCCTTCCTTTGGCATTATCACCGAATGTCACATATCCTCCTTTATTCATGATTAATCTTGAGATCTTGGAGGCATCTCCGGTCATATGCCTTGAGCATCCACTATCTAAGTACCACTTGTGTTTGCCACTCCTTTGTCTCTACAATCAACATTCAAGGAGTAACTTTTTGGTACCCAAAAGTTTTGGGTCCTTGGGGGTTAGTTATGATACTTTTTGGAACCCATATTTGTTTCAAATTAGGATTTCTTTTAATGGAGCAAGAATTGCATATTGGTCCTTTTCTTCCACAATAAGTACCATGAAGATTAGGATTATTCCTAAAAGATGCTATGAGCAAATAATTTTAAATATACTTTGATTTTTATGAGTTTTTATATCCTAGCCTCGTTTATCGAAAAAAAACACCTTGGTTTTGTAACATAGGATTCAAATTTTTTGTGTTTTTTGTAAAACTATCAACAATATTTCTTAAATCATTATTTTCATTTTTCAAAATAACATTTTCTTTCTCTAATTTATCAAAATCATTTGTTTTAAAATCTCATTTTCAGTTTTTAATAAATGTATTTGATTTTCCAAACTTTCAAAATCTTTTTGCTTTAAAATTTCATTTTCATTTTCTAAAGTTTCATTTATTTCTACCAACTCTTCTAATTGAGATAACATGATTTTTGACTTCTTTTTGAAAGCATTGATTTTTGAGTTTTTCTTATCAATTTGCACATGTAAATTTTGGAATGCTTCAAGTAATTCATCATATGAAAGTTTAGGATCATAGTTTAGAATACTTACCTCATAGTCACTTAAAGCCATGAAGCACATGTTTGCCACTTCGCAATCTTCTTCTTCGGTAGAGCTAGCTTCACTATCATCCCAATTTGTGGCTTTCATTGCTTTGGATTTCTTGTTTTGACTTTTGAAGTAAGGACAATCCATCTTTACATGTCACGGTTTCTTGCACTCATAGCAAATGACTTGATCATTTTTCTTATCTTGCTTTGAGCTTTGCCCTTTGTACTCCCTTCTAGAGTTCTTCTTGAATCCTTGGTTTCTTCTAATCATCCTTTTTAGCTTCCTTGTGATGAATGCAAGATCTTCATCATCTCCTTCATCGTTGGACTCATCATCTTCTTTTGTTGAAGATTTGAAAGCGATATTTTTCTTTTTCTTGAAATCTTCTTCATTCTCCTTCAAGGTGATTTCATGAGTCATGAGAGAACCCATAAGTTCTTCTAATGGTAGTTTGGTGAGGTCCTTTGCTTCTTGAATTGCCGTCACCTTTGGGTCCCAAGATTTTGGTAGACACCTAAGAATCTTTCTCACCATTTCAACATTAGAATAAGATTTACCAAGAGATTTCAAACTATTAATAATATCCGTAAATCTAGTAAACATTTCAGAAATTGATTCATTCGATTTCATCTTAAAAAGCTCATAACTATGAACTAGCATACTAATTTTAGATTCTTTAACTTGACTCGTTCCTTCATGAGTTACTTCAAGTGTGTGCCATATTTCTTGTGCCGTAGAACAAGTAGATATTCTATTAAACTAATTTCTATCTAGAGCACAATACAACACATTCATAGCTTTAGCATTCAAACTCAATTTCTTTTTATCATCTTCACTAAACTCTTTAGGTTCTTTAAGTATGCATTCCCCATTTTCAATTTTGGTAGGAACAAAAGGTCCTTCCAAAACAATAGACCACAAATCATAATCAAAAGATTTCAAGAAAATACTCATTCTAGTTTCCCAATAAGAGTAATCACTTCCATTAAAAAATGGAGGGTGTAGAAATAGAAAGCCTCAACATAGGACGTTTTGACAGTAAAGTTGCCATAGCTCAAAATAGGTTAAGATTTAAAAAAAAAATGAGCAACCTTTCTCTGATACCACTTGTTGACCCAGGTATGGCAACCCAAGAGGGGGGGTGAATTGGGTTTTTACTTATCAAAATGGATTTATAAAACTTTTCTTGAAAGATCAAAATTAGTTCACTTTTTCTTTGAGAATAAAGGTGAAGAAGATGAAATTAGAAGTTATTAAAGATGCAATCAAGAGAATACAATAATGAACAATCTTGCAAGTGGCAGTAAATGTAAAGAGTATAGGGATAGAGAGAGTGCCAAAATCAATTTACCGTGGTTCGCAACCTGCCTACGTCCACGGCTCCTCAGCTTCTCCACAAGCTAGGCTTTCCACTAAAGTTGTTAGAATACTTACAACTTGCTTGCTGAACAACTTCACCCAAGACTTTTTTCCTTCAACTCTTGATAACACCACACCCAAGAGTTCTCTTGATGACAGCCTCACAAGGAAAAGAGTTATCTCAAGGATATCTTTATCCTTTTACAAAGAAGATCTCACTCTCACACAATATAGAACAAAAGAAAGTTTTTATAACAAAAGTACAACTCTCTGCAAAGAGTAGATAAATAATATAAAAGCTCTAAAACTTGATATTTCTCTTGGCTTTTTTGGCTTGATAAAATGCTTCTCTTGCACTTGTTGAATGCATTGGAGAATGGCTCCTTTTATAGGCAAATGAGATGAACTTAATCAAGTGAAGACACCATCTCCAAATTTTCTGCCCACCATAAAAACCGTAATCTTGTCTGCCATTTTTGTCAATGTTCCGTTTGAAATTTGAAATCTGTAAAACATAAAAGATCTGCACATTTGAATAAGCTTTCAAAAAGCATCAAGAACCAGTCATTTGGATAATCTGTAGCTCAAGCTATGGCCAAAAAACACATTCGGTGCTCAAGTGACTTGATTTTGTTGCCATGGTCGTTCCACTGACTTGAATGATAATTCTGTCAGCTTTCCATTTGAAATTTGAATTTCTTCAAAACATAAAAGATCTTCATGTTTGAATAAGCTTTCCAAAACATTAAGAATCAAAGCAATTGGATATCTCTATATTAAGATATGGCCAAAACACCATTCGGTGCTTATGTGAGTTGATTTTTCTTCTCTGTGTCAGTCCACCGAATTGCATATCAATTATGTCGGTCTTCCATTTGAAATTTGAATTTCTTCAAAACATATGAACATGTCGCCATTAAGTTCATCTTTCTAATGCCACAAGAATCAAGTATTGATTGTCTTAGACCTCAAATATGTCCAAAAGAGTATTCGTCGCTCATGTCAGCTGCTTCCATTTTTCTTTCACATTGCATGATGATTTGGACGATCTTGCACTTAAAATTTGAATTTCTTTAAAACATATGAAATGTTATAAATTGAGTAAGTTTTCCAAAGGCTCAAGAATCACATGATTTGGACATTTGTAGAGAAATATATGACCAATTGATAGAACATTGCTCATATATCACATTCCTTGAATCAAAATGGTACTTAAACTTTGATGCCTTAACATGTAGTCTTCTCCTAAGCTTCAACACTTCATTTTAATAAACCTCTTCTTGATTTTATAATTATTTCAATAATCTTATTCTTGCACATAAATAAATATATTAGTAAATCTCAATGAATCAATGTGTATTGTTATCATCAAAATTATCATATAGCCTTAGGGCTAACAGAAATCTCTCACTATCTTCAAAGAGAATTACAAATTTTTGGGCCACAATACAAGTACCACAACTATTGGGTCAAATTATAATTACCTGAATAGTTGAGCTAAACTGTAATTATCCAAACAATTGGGTAATACTACAAATACCCAAAAACAAAGGGAAAAAATAAAAATTACAATATTTAAGATCTTTAATGAAAGGCCCTTAAACTATGAGGTCTTATATTGAGACTTACAAATATGGGGGTTGAGGGAGAATTTCAATGGGGACACATAAACATCTCCCACATGACTTCTTTTATGACCTTACAAACTTTAAGGTCTTTAATAAAAGGCGCTTAAACTATGAGGTCTTATATTGAGACCTTACAAATATGGGGAGTGAGAGAGAAATTTCAATGGGGACACATAAACATCTCCCACATGGCTTCTTTTATAAGCCCACATGAGACCCAAGCTTTACTACTTAACCAATGTGGGATTTCTCCCACTTGCATATGAGCCAAAAAAACACAACACATCTCCACCTTGGCGAATATGCCAGTCCACCACAAATTTCTTCTTTTTCCCATATTCTCTATCACAGCTGCAGCGCGTCCAAATGCGCCTAATGGCGCAGTCAAACTCTCACAATATTGATCAAGTCCAAAGAATTACTGAACTTGATTGTTATCACAATCTTAGTCAACATATCTACAAGATTCTCGATAGTACCAATCTTCTAAAGTAAGATTCTTCCTTCATCATTGATCTCCTGCACAAAATGATACCGAACATCAATATGCTTCATACGAACATGGAATACTGTATTCTTTGTTAAGTGGATAGCACTCTCACTGTCAGAATAAAGAGTGATCTTCTTCTGCCCAATTTTCAATTCATCCAGCAGTCCCTGTAACAAAATAGCTTCCTTCACAGCCTCTGTCATTGCCATATACTCTGCCTTTGTAGTAGACAAAGCCACTGTAGACTATAAAGTAGACTTCCAACTCCCTAGTGCTCTAACAAGAGCAAACACATAACCGATTATCGACTGACGTTTATCCAAATAACCAGCATAATCATAATCAACATAACCAATAGCATACTGATCACATCTATCATCCCTCTCAATGACTAAGCCAACATCTACAGTTTTCAACAAATATCGTAGAATCCGTTTCACTGCTTGCCATTGTCCTTTACCGGGATCATGCATATACCTACTCACAACTCCAACTGCATGTGAAATGTTGGGTCTTGTACACACCATAACATACATCAGGCTACCAACTGCATTAGCATATGGAACACGAGACATATACTCTCATTCCTCATCTGTACTAGGAGATAAAGATGCACTAAGCTTCATATGAGGAGCAAGTGGGGTACTTACAGGTTTTGACTGCTTTGTAATGCCAAACCTCTGTAATACCTTCTTCAGATACTGCTTCTGAGTCAAACAAATCTTGCCTCTCCCTCTATCTCTGCTAATCTCCATACCTAGTATCTCCTTAGCTTCACCTAAATCTTTCATCTCAAACTCTCGATTCAACTGAGTTTTCAACTTCGCAATTTCTTCGACATTCACTGAAGCTTTCAACATATCATCAAGTAGCCTCCCAAAATACACACAATTATCAAATTTGCTTCTTGTGTATCTCTAACCCATCATAAACTGATCAAATCGCTTGTACCACTGCTTGGGAGATTGCTTCAAACCATAAAGCGATTTTTTCAGTTTGTACACCAAATTTTCCTTACTAGCAACTTTGAATCCCTCTGGCTGAGTCATATAGATTTCCTCTTTCAAGTTACCATGTAAAAATGTAGTTTTTACATCAAGCTGAACTAGTTCCATATTCATCTAAGCTACCAAGGCCAACAAAATTCTAGTGGAAGAATGTTTCACAACTGGAGAAAATACCTCATTATAGTCAATTCCTTCCCTCTGAGCGTAGCCTTTAGCCACCAACCTTGCCTTGTAGCGGACGTCATCTTGTCAGGAAATCCATCTTTCTTTGTCTATATCCATTTGCACCCAATTACCTTTTTACCCTTTGGTAGTTGAGCTAGCTCCCAAGTTTCATTCTTCTAAAGAGACTGCATCTCTTCACTCATAGCTGTCTTCCACTAATCAACTTTAGAACATCTAACTACCTCTTTGTAAGTGGAAGGAACATCGTCATCTACAATTGGAAGTGCATAGGTCACCATATCAGCAAATCAAGTAGGTCTACGAATCTCACGTCTTGGCCTATTAGTTACAATAGATTCTTGTTGTTGTTGAGGTTCCTGAGTAGAACCCTCTCCATCATCTCCCAAATCTCCCTCTGTCACAGGAGTACCATCATCTGTCTCAACAGATCTAACTGGGTTTAATGTTGTCGTTTCAAACTCCACTTGCTGCTAAGTATGCTCCACCTGCCGTGAAGTACCATTAACCTTTGTCTGATTTTCTGATTTCTTTAACATTGAAGACTCATCAAATGTCACTTCTTGGCTGGATGCAATCTTCCTTGAATTAGGACACCAAAGACGATATCCTTTTACTCTTGAAGCAAACCCCAAGAAAATCACTTTCTTGGCTCTAGGATCCAGCTTAGATTCTTTCACATGATAATATGCAGTGGAACCAAAAACATGTAAAGAATCATAATCAGAATTAGGTTGTCCAGACCATACCTCTAATGGAGTTCTATCACCAATAGCAGCTAAATGTAGACGATTAATGAGATGACACATATAAGTCACAGCCTCAATCCAAAATTCCTTGTCCAAGCCAGCATTGGATAACATACACTAAACTTTCTCCAGCAATATCCAGTTCATGCGTTCTGCCACCCCATTCGTACCTCTAACAGTAAAATGACATGCAATTCCTTCATCTTGACACAATTTCAAAAATCGATCACTACAATACTCGCCACCATTATCTGTTCTGAGATGCTTGATCTTCTTGCCAGTTTATGTCTCAATTATCTTTTTCCATTTAAGGAAAACATTAAGTACATCATCTTTTGATTTCAAATAGTACACCCAAATCAAGTACCCAAACTAATCTGACTGATCATGACCTGGCGGGGCTAGGATCGCACAGGCCAAGATATCACTATACTGATCCTACGCATGCGCAGAGCTGCCCCCAAAGGGCTAAACATCTAGATCACACGGCCCAAAGCCTCTATGTGTGCCTAAATGGGTCCCAAAGACCTCTATAATTTTACTATCTGAATGAATTGGGTACTAGCTTAGTAAAACATAAAAATTCAATTCTTTACTTTTAAATCTCTAAAACATTAAACAATCATTTCTGATAACTACATAGACAAAATTTGATAAACTATGAAATATGCTTCATACAAGAATAAAAAAAATATCTATTTACTAACATAATAAAGTTTTGCTAACAATTATAAAAAAATAGAAATTTATAATTTATAGTTCAATTGTTGGTAAAAATAGTATTTTTCCCACTCACTATTCTCGTGGATTAACTTGCGTGGCAACCCCTTCCGCGTTTGAATCCCGGTATGTATTAGGAACCGCAGTCTCAACTAAGGGAAAAGCCAAATAAAATTCTTTAATAGCACAAAACCCCAGTCTCACCAATAACATACTAATTCTCCTAATTAACTCCATTTCCACACTTCGTAAACAGAGTAATTCTGGTTCTCTGACTCTTAATAATTAATTGACTCATCCAAATGGTCTAATATTTTATAAACATCTTCTACACATACATGTCTAATACCATATAAAATTTCATAGCATTATATGCTCATTAGATACCTCAAATCCTTCATGTTTTCCAGATACACAAATTCTGTAAATTCATTTCCAGAACTGACCTCTCCCTATTCCAAAATACATGATAATTTGTACTAAATTTCTAAATTCACAAAACTCTCCAGTTTTAAACTGTACATATATACAAACTGATATCCAAAATTTCATAATTTTTGAAGACCTCTAGATAACTCAATTAACTTGCCCAAAACTGATTTTCTGCAGAAAAACTGAATTTCCAATGGTAAACAGTAAATTTCGAAAATTCATAATAAATTGTATACTCCACATTTTTCAGTGAATCCAATTTTAAACAAATCCTTAGGATGTCTATTTTAACATGCAAAAATTTCAGTATCAGATTAAAGGCCAACGGATTGCTACAATTTTTGAAATCTATACTGTTCATAGAATCCCTAATTTTCCATAATTATCATCAAAACTTCAATTCCTTCAAAATACAAGAAATTGAAGCCTAAATAAACATGGAAATCTCATTTCCCTCTCTAGTTTCTCTCTCTATTACTTCTCTAAATATTAAATAACCTCTTCCCAATATTGATTTAGAGATAGAATTGAAATTATATAATCTAATTAAGCTAGGAGATGAATAATTTACCTCAATTTCTACAAATTCTTCTTGAAAATCAAGCCTTCTCTTGCCCTTCTCCTTCTTCTCTCACGTCTCCCCCTCTACCTTCCCTTCTAGATTTTTGTTTCTAATAATTCCTAATTATTTTTTCATATAATTGCATGAAAAAAATGAAAAAAAATGGCTTAAGGGCTGGGCTAAAACATTGGGCTGGTTTGCTAACATAATGGGCTAGGCTTAAGTTAAAAAAATTAATAGGCTTTACAATGCTACCCCTCTAAAAAAAAAAAAAAATTGTCCTCGAAATTACTAACCTGAGAGAAAGAGATGTGGGTATTGAGCTCGCATAACGTCCTCTCGCTCCCACGTATCTTCTTCCTTCGTGTGATTTCGCCACCATACCTTAACCAATAAAATAGTCTTGGCACGAAGTACTTGCTGTTTCCATTCTATGATCTCTAATGGTTCTTCTTCAAAAGTCAAGTCTTCTTTTAATTGAATTGACTGTTGTTGAAGGATATGGCTTGGATCATACACGTACTTATAGAGCATAGAGACATGAAACACATTATGTATCTTTGACAACTCTGGAGGCAAAGCTAAACGATTAGCAACTGTACCCACACGCTCGATAATCTCGTAACGCCCAATGTAACGTGAACTTAGTTTCCCACGTTTACCAAAACGAAGCACACCATTCCAAGGAGATATCTTCAAAAATACTTTATCTCCTACCTGAAACTCCAGATCTCTTTTGCGCTTATCAGCATAACTCTTCTGTCGATCTTGTGCTACCTTCATCTTGTTTTAATAATAACTATCTTTATTTGTATCCTGCACCAGTTCTGGTCCCAATAGTCTCCTCTCACCCACTTCATCCCAACATATTGGTGTTCTACATTTCCTCCCATATAAAGCCTCATAAGGTGCCATTTCAATACTGGATTGGTAACTATTATTATAAGCAAATTCCATTAGAGGCAAATAAACATCCCAATTTCCTTTAAACTCCAATACACAAGCTCTAAGCATGTCTTCAAGAGTTTGAATGGTACGCTCAGATTGACCATCTGTTTGTGGGTGAAAAGCTGTGCTAAAATTCAATTTTGTGCCTAAAGCTTTTTGCAAGCTAGGTCAAAATCTGGAAGTGAAACGTGGATCTCTATCTAATATTATTGACACAGGTGCACCATAAAGACGGACTATCTCTGCTACATAAATACTAGCTAGCCTATTCAATGAATAAGTAGCCTTGATAGGTAAAAAGTGTGCAGATTTTGTAAGACGATCTACCACTACCCAAATACCATCATGACCAGCCATAGTACGTGGAAGTCCTACCACAGAATCCATGGTAATGTGTTCCCATTTCCATTTAGGAATAGGAAGTGGTTGAGAGAGTCCCGCAGGTTTCTGGTGCTCAGCTTTGATTTGTTGGCAAACTAAACACCGAGACACAAATTCTGCAATATCCCGCTTCATACCTTGCCACCAATAATGTTCTCTCAAATTACGATACATCTTAGTACTTCCTGGATGCATTACATAGGCTGGAAAGTGAGCTTCTTCCATAATCTCTTTCTTTAATTCTTCAATGTTGGGCACACAAAGTCTATTTCCCATAACTAATGCTTCATCATCTTTAACCATAAAATCGGATCGTAAGCTTTTCTTTACTTCTTCTATCAGTTTCATTAACTGAAGATCTTGTACTTGTGCATCTCTAACTTTATTAATTAAAGTAGGTCTAACATGGAAATTGGCTAGTAGCACACTTAAGTCATTTATTGTTAGCTCAATTCCCAAAAACCTCAATTCAATCAATAAAGGTAGATATGTCACCTTCAAATAGGCTATAGAGCTCGAAGACTTTCGGCTGAGTACATTTGCTACTATATTTGCTTTACCTGGGTGATAGTCAATTGTGCAGTCATAATCCTTGATAAGCTCAATCCATCTTCTCTGCCTAAGATTCAATTCTTTTTGAGTGAATAAATACTTGAAGCTCTTGTGATCTGTGTAAATTTGACATGTTGCCCCATAGAAGTAATGTCGCCACCATTATCTGTTCTGAGATGCTTGATCTTCTTTCCACTTTACGTCTCGATTATCTTTTTCCATTTAAGGAAAACATTAAGTACATCATCTTTTGATTTCAAATAGTACACCCAAGTTCTTCTGAAAAAGTCATCAATAAAAGTAACAAAGTAGTGCCTACCTCCCATCGATGCAGTTTTGGTAGGTCCCCACACGTCTGAGTGAACATAATCAAGAATACCCTTGGTATTATGAATAGTGGTGTCAAATTTCACTCTCTTCTGCTTTCCCAAAACACAATGCTCACAAAAATCCAACTTGCAAGTCTTTGCACCTTTCAATAAGCCTCGTTTCACCAAACTGAATAAGGCTTTCTCACCTGCATGTCCTAATTGCATATGCCATAGTCTAGTGATCTCGGAATCTGTCTAGTGATCTCTGAATCTATATCATTATCAAAAACCATAGCCACTGATCTAATAACCGTACTACCGTTATAGTAATACAAGTTGTTCCTCCTTATACCTTTCAATACCACAAGAGTGCATGAAGTGACCCTTATAATGCTATCTCGAATAGATATCACACAGCCTTTAGATTCCAAGGCTCCCAAAGAGATGAGATTCTTCTTCAACTTCGGTACATACCGAACATCTATCAGAACTTTAGTTAATCCATCATGATTCCTCAAACGAATTGAACCTATCCCAGCAGTATGATAAATATCATCATTTGCCCATTTACACAATTCCACCATCAAGCTCTTCAAATTGAAAGAACTATTCTCTATGTGGACACATATGATAAGTATAATCCGAATCCATAATCCACTTATCATAATCATAAGTGGATAGGTGACCAACTAGACATATATCTGAATCACTATCATCCTCACGCTCAACAACACATGCATCAGAAACAGCCTTACCCTTATCTTTCTTTTTCAACCTAGGACAATCTTTCCTCCAATGCACTTTTTCCGACAAAAGGCATACCCATCTTTTCCTAATCTACCCCTCGACCAAGATTTTCCCTTTTTTCCTGGTTTCCTACTTTGACTACGCCCTCTCATTGTCAATGCATCTACTGACTCATCCCTATATTCTCTTTGATCTTTCTTACGGATTTCATAATTTAACAAAGCAGAACAAACTTATTCAAAAGATAGTTTATCTTTCCCATGGATAAGAGTAATGCACAAATGATCTAAATCATCCGAAAGTGAGCCAATCAATAGCATAGCCTTACATTCATCTTTGAAGGTTTCATCTAAGTTTAATAAATCAGCAATTAACTTATTAAACTCATCAATATGAGAACTGATGCTCGTACCTGGTTTCAACTGAAGACGGAACAATCTCTTCAATAGATACAGCCGATTCTCGTTGTTTTTCTTCATATATTTGTTTTCTAGTGCCTTCCAAAATTTGCTTGCAGATGTCTCTTTTGTAAACGGATACTTCTGTTCTCTATACAAACAAGAGCGAATCAACCCACAAGCTTTTGTATTCAGCCTGTCCTAATCTCTTACACTGATATCTTCTGGTTCTGTTTCTTGTAGAAGAATATTCAAATCTTGCTGATACAACCCATCCAACACCTCACTCTGCCATAAGCTGAAATTATTTCGACCATCAAATTTTTCAACATCTATTTTTGTATTTGTTATAGTTACTGTCTTCTCCGGTACAGTTGACGATGATGCCATCACTACCTCTCACAAATAAGCTCAATACACAAATCACCAATAACCAAATTTCAATGAACTATTATATTCAATAACTAGCAATTCAAATTCAACAGCCCAGAAAAGTAATAAGTGCTTCAATGAAATAGCTACTCACTACCCAAAACCTTAGGCTCTCATACCAATTGTTACGCAATGCGGAAGCGATATCATAAAAAACAACCAAATGCAAACCACAAACTATACCGGATAATTGAATATAATAGAAACTAAAGAGGCAACCAATCAACCAACAATGCAAAATAGAAAGAACACCAAGATTTAACGAGGTTTGGTATTGTTACCTACGTCCTCGGGCGCCGCTAAAGAAACCTTTCACTATTTTTAAAGAGCATTACAAACTTTTGGGCCACAATACAAATACCACAACTATTGAGCCAAACTGCAATTACCCGAATAGTTGGGCCAAACTGTAATTACCCAAACAATTGGGTAATACTACAAATACCAAAAATAAAGGAAAAAAATAAAATTACAAACTTTAAGGCCCTTAATGAAAAGCCTTTAAACAATGAGGTCTTATATTGAGACCTTACAAATATGAGGGGTGAGGGAGAATTTCAATGGGGACATATAAATATCTCCCACATGACTTCTTTTATAAGCCCACATGAGACCCAAGCTTTACTACTTAACCAATGTGGGATTTCTTCCACTTGCATATGAGCCAAAAAACTCAACACCCTTGAGGCCAAAAATTATCATCCATGTTAGGAACTTCAATATCGTACTTAACACAAAAAGAAAAGACTTGATTAAATAACAGTTCTAACCCTTTTCCCTCATTGTTTACAGCTTTTCCTTACAACTAAGTCCATGGACTCATAATATCATGATCTTTTCGCTATAAACTTGTGACAAATCATTTGTGATTCCCATATCGTTCTCATCAAATTTAGATAAAATTTAATTTCAAAGGATTGGATAACATTCGATAAAAGCTTAGCCACATATTTTTGATCAACATCACATCCATCCTCTGCTATTATCTTTATTAAATCTACTACATATGAAAACATAGAAATGAAATTTGTTAAAGAATGGTAATAAGAGTTCCAACGTGTATCATCTGGCCTTTTGAGAATGATTTCTTGATTTAAACCTCACCTAGTAAAAAGCTTTTCGTTAGTTAGTGCTTAAAAAATAACAATTGCATGTTTTCCTTGAAGAATATCACAATGTTTAGTTGATTCTTCAACAACATTAAACACATTATCAATCCAGAAAAAGAGAGCAGTAATTTTTGTATGATTTTGTGCCACAGCTACAAGAGCTAATTGAAGTTGATGAGCAAAGCAATGCACATAAAAAGCATATTCATTATCTCTCAAACTAAGTGCTTTCAAACCATTAAATTCACCCCACATATTACTTGCTTCATCACAACCTTGTCCTTATAATTGAGAGATACTCAATCTGTGCCTGGAAAAGAAATTGTCAATAGCTTATTTGATAGTGTTGTATATCAATAACATACTCAATGCCTACAACCGTCTCAATTACATTGCCATTTCCATCCACATAATGTAATATAATAGCAATCTGTTCTTTTAAAGATACATCATGAGGCTCATCATCATTAATTTAAAATAATGCATTCCCAATATCTCAATAATTGCATTAGTAATTTCAATTGAAATAGTACTTATTATATCTTTTTAAATTTTTAGTACTATCAATTTCAGATTTTCAGGAGCATTTTTTAATGCAACTTTTCGTATTTCCTCATTATGATCACACAACCAATATAGAAGTTCAAGAAAATTTTCTCGATTGTTAGAATCTTCATATTCAAAGCCTTGTCTTAAAAGAAACCCAATACAATCAATTATTACACCCAAACGAGTTCATTAGTCAATTCGAGCTTGGTGAGATTGTCTCACTAAAATTGTCTCTATATGTTGGTCTTGATTCAACAATGCTTCACACATGCCCTGAGCCTTATTATGAGCACTAGTAGGACCTCCAACATGATCTCTCAACTTATCTTTCTTCTTCCAATTCGAAAACCGTTTACTTACAAAAGATTCACCACCTGTTGCTCTCCACTATTTGGTTTAAAGAGATAGCAATATAAGCAAAATAAAGCATCTTTTGGTACACTATACTCCAGCCAATTAGGATATTCATCAAACCAAGCTAGATTAAATCTGCTAGACTTCTCTCCATATATTTTGAGGGAAAAATTATGATCACCAGGTTGACAACGACCCTTTTGAAGATAAGCTCTTAAAACTTGATCCTGGTCATTAGGATTATATTCCAAAATTCGAGTTCTAAGTCCATGATCTATAGGTAAATCTTATAAATTAATATCAGCACAACTTTGCTTTGAACTTTTAGCACTTTTCTTTGGACTTGATGTCATCCCAGAAGTAGATTTTCTTTTAAATTATCTCTCCATAACTGATAATAAAATTACTTATTCATATTATTTTCTATTCAAAAAGACTATAAACAAATTAAATGCCAATTAATCAAAAAAGTAATCATACCAGATGCCAATTAATCAAAATTAATGCTAATTAAACTTAATTAGCCTAATTTAATATTGGGTTTTGATGGGTAACATGTCTAATGCTTATAAATCAAAAACATAATAAGAAAATTCAACATCAAGTTGACTCTATATCTATTAGTATGAAATGTCCAAGTCATTGATTTTATTTAATTGATTCATTGTAATGGTTGGTTTTAGTAAACAAGTTGGATAATATCTATTTATTTTGATTGCAGCGCACTAACACAGCATGCCATGCTTCTAATCGTGAAAGTATTAAAAATAATTAAATAAGTATTAAAAAATCTACATAAATTTTATTTACAAAATACAATAATAAAAATTAATTATAATAATGATCATGGTATAGACTTACTTGGAAGGAAGTAAGGAATTACTAATTGTGTGTCCAATTATAGACTGCTTGCAGAAGTAAAAACAAAGATATGACTAAAATAATCCGCAAATTAGAGGAGAAAAACATTAAAAAATTGAATAAAATTTTATATGTGAAAGAAAATAATAAAATTTTAAATAAAATAGAGTATAAACTTACTAAGAAAATGAAGGAATTTTTTTTTATTTTTTGGTTATTGCAGCTTTTGCAGGGGGGAGAGCGACAGGACAGGTTAGTAGAAGTGAGGCAGCTGCTGGGCAATGTGAAAGAAGGAATTTTAGGTCAAAATTAGATATTTAAAATATAAAGGTATATTTGTAACTATCAAAACGTAAGGAGGAATAACAAAATTTTAATTTCTTAAGACCCCTTGGTCCCAACTTAGGTCCACCTATGGTTTTAGTTATACTATTATTCTTAATTTGCAAGAGTTATACCATAAAATTAAATAGTTATGAAATCATTTAAAACCTAATGACTTACTATACAATCTCAATATAACAAAAATCTTATAGACATATAAGATAAAGCCTCATAATAAAGATTATTGAAGCCCCTAAAATGGCTCTACAAAACTACTTTTTATTTTTAAGAAATTAATATTTTATATAAAAGATACTAATAACTTTAAAAATAAATTTTGTAATAAATTCTAAGTTAACTAACAATGTTTATTACATGAAAAATAAAACTAAAACCTGTGATTTTCAATAAATTTGTTGGAACAAGTCATTCATCATCCTCGCTATCATCATCATCATCATCATCATCATCATAAATATGTAATTTAGGTATAATTTTTAATTTTTTTTTTACTTTTAGTAATTTCTATTAAACATAACAATAAAACTGGAATAGAAAATACAAATACTATAATGAAATCACAATAGATTAACTATAAATTCAAGGCCTGTGTTTCACATATTGTCCTAAAAAGATTCGCCCCTTGTCGTAGATGTTTGAGGATCAAATGGCGCATGTCTTCCAGGATACAATGGATATCAGATAGGCAATCTAACACCAAGAAGCTATCTCTGGCAAACCAAAAATGTAAGAACCTTATCACTTTCTATATCTCTAAAAGAGAAAAACTTTCCTTTTTCTTGGTTCAGCATTCATCTTTTCATCTATTTTGAACAAAAAAAGAGGAAAACCTCCATTTATAGAGAATAAAAAATTGTGTCACTGAAGAAATTTTAATTTGTACCTGTTGTAATGACTTGTAATTTAATTTGTAACTACAACGGTTCAATATTTAATTTGTAATTGTGGATTAATGACTCATTAAGCTGTACATTACAATTAAAATTAAATTTATATGTTATAAATGTTATAAAATTAAATTTTATACGTTAAAAAAGTTACTAAATTAAATTTTGTACGTTACAATATTAAATTTGTTTTATCAATTTTTCATTCACTGATGAATCAAGCCATTTTTTTCAACATGCTATTCATTAGATTCGTAAAAGAGCCTTGTTCATTATTATCCTAAGCGTTTGCCTTCTTTTGTTATTCATTAGTAATTTTTATTACATACATGATTTAATTAAAATCATAATTTTTGAATAAGTTCATTGTGAGTAATAAAATGGACATATTGTTCAATTGAAGAGTATGCCGTAGATTTTCCACTATGTTTCCATTATCAAATTTATGAGTTAATTCTAGTTGATACAGATAGTGTAGAAATAGTCTATCATAAAGATCCCAAAAATCCAGATCAACTTTTCTACTCAACCTGTAAAATAAAGTCAAAACCCCTAGAGAATTTGGTACTCAATCCATCTGGACCAATGTTTCTTTCTCAATTCCTTATGAAAAAAATGGTTATAATTATGTAGATTATCAAAAAGCTTGGTTTAATATGTTGTATCTTAGAACATTCGATCATTCTTGTTTTATCCATTTTGATACCAGGTGTCAAAAGTTTTATTCATCTTGGTTCCTAGAATGGTGGTACTATTTAAGAGCTAGTCTACCAATTTATCTAGAATAGATTAATCAATTATCCTTTCCTTATTACAAAATTTTCTTGTAATCTTTTCAAAGAAAGTTTCAATAAAGTAAGTTTTACTCATCTCTTATTTTTCACATTTCCAACTTGTTATTTAAGTTATATTCGTTGTCCATATGCTTTTATAATTATTGCTTTTCAATATTTCTTGTATTGTATCATGCTTTTAATCGATCATGTTAATCTATTTGGTATCAGAGCCATAAGCAATAGGTTTCATATATTAAATCTCTAGAACACTGACAGGAAAGAGTGAATTAAGAACATATATTAGAATACATAGAATTGAACTAAAAACAATACGAAATTATCTTACAAGAAATTGGTATAGAAAATTACACAATGATAAATTAGAGTACATATCTCAATTAAATTATCTTAAAGATCATATTTTAGATTTAGAAACATATTATTGGAAACTTTGTGAAAGATGTAGAATTTAGAAAATTCTAATTATAGATCTCATTCTAGAATTATTTGTAAAAGAAAATTTTATTATATAAGAATTAAGGGATAAGGCTAGGTAGCAGCGGGAGCGATGCATACGTTGGTAAGCCAAATGTTCCCGACAGCTAAGAGAGAGCGTGAGTCTGTTAGTAAGCCTTAGGTGTTCCTGTAGCCTTTCCTGTTCTGATAAGATTATATCCTAAAATTTGAAGTTATTAATAATTCGAAAAATCACATCTACAGTTAGAAGATATTTAAATTCTAAATGTAGAAACACGTCCAAAGTAATTAATTCAAGAGAAATAATGATAAAAATTATTAATGTTAAATAAAGTTTAAATAAAAATACATTACCCAATATTTCACCTAATAGTATTTATGAAATATGAACTTTTGATTTTAAAACTGCTTATTCAATAAAAGAACATGTGGAACTTTAACTTTGCAAAATTAATTTGAAGAAATAAGATATTTCTTAGTCAACTAGCTATAAAAAATTATAAGCAAAAAGGATTTAATTATATACCTTTTGGATTAATACAAATAGCTATAAAACCATTATCAAAAATAGAAATAGATTCTCCAGTATTAATGTTATTAAGGGACAAAATATTATTAAAATTTCAAGATTCCTTATTAAGAGTAGTACGATCAAACCTTTGTAACGGTGCTATTTATTTTAATTGTGCTCCAAACTTTCAAGTTAGTCTGCATGATCCTACAATATTAGATACACTAGTCTTAAATATTCATTTACCAGAATCGATTTTTATATATTTAAAATGTTGCTCTATTGCTTTAGAGAAGATTAATATATCATCTATATATACCGTAATAAATTTTATATAAGGGTTGAATAGGCTTTTCAATATAATTGAGCCAATTTATCAAAAGTTGTAACCAATATGTTTCATATGTGTTGTAGTCATGTGTATGATGTCAAAGATATTTGTAAGAATGTAATAATATTAATGGATTTCAAAAGTTTTGAAGTTCGTCAATAAGTCTATGTAAGGAGTCTCGTAACCAAAGAGAAGGCATCGGCTAGCATCGGCTAGAAAGAGTGAGTCTTTGTCTTCAAAGTTCTCTTGTAATATTTTCAAAGAAAGTTTTCAATAAAGTAAGTTTTACTTATCTCTTATTTCCACACTTTAACTTGTTATTTATGTCTTACGCTTCATTTATATGCTTTTATAATTATTACTTTTCAATATTTCTTATATTATTTCATGCTTTTAAGCGATTCTGTTTCTCTAAATGGTATCAGAGCCATAAGCAATAGGTTTTCACATATTAAATCTCTAGATCAATGACAGGAAAGAGTGAATTAAGAACACATATTAGAATACATAGAATTGAACTAAAAACAATACGAAATTATCTTACAAGAAATTGGTATAGCATATCACACGAGGATAAATTAGAGTACATATCTCAATTAAATTATCTTAAAGATCATATTTTAGATTTAGAAACATATTATTGGACACTTTGTGAAAGAGGTAAAATTTAGAAAATTCTAATTATAGATATCATTCTAGAATTATTTGTAAAAGAAAATTTTAGTATATAAGAATTTAGGGATAGGGCTAGGTAGCAGTGAGAGTTGTGCATACGTTGGTAAGCCAGATGTTCCTGACAGTTAAGAGAGAGCTTGAGTCTATTGGTAAGCCTTAGGTGTTCCCGTAACCTTTCCTATCCTGATAAGATTATATCCTAAAATTTTAAGTTAATAATAATTCAAAAAATGGCATCTACAGTTAGAAGATATTTAAATTCTAAATCTAGAAAACGTCCAAAATAATTAGTTCAAGAGAAATAATGACAAAATTTACTAATATTAAACAAAGTTTAAATAAAGATACATTACTCAAAATTTTACTTGATGTTATTTATAAAATAAGAACTTTTGATTTTAAAACTGCTTATTCAATAAAAGAACATGAGGAAACTCTAAATTTGCAAAATGAATTTGAAGAAACAAATTACTTAGTCAGCTAGCTATAGAAAATTATAAGCAAAAAGGATTTAATTATATATATTTTGGATTAATACAAAGAAACAAAAAATCATAATAAAAAATAGGACTAGATTCTCTAGTATTAATGTTTTTGAGAGACAAAGCATTATCAAAATTTCAAGATTCCTTATTAGGAGTAGTACAATCTAACCTTTGTAACGGTGTTATTTATTTTAATTGTGCTCCAAACTTCTAAGTAAGTCTGCATGATCAAACAATATTAGATACATTAGTCTTAAATATTCATTTACCAAAATCAGTTTTACACAAAATAGACATGGATATTTATTACTTTATCAAATAAATTTTAAATAAACTAGTTCAGAATTCAATCATAGATGCAGATTACAAGATACTAGAGGAGAAACGATAATATTAACGATAGAAACATAAGAAAATACTCCAACATCAACCTATACACCAAAATTACTTAAATGGAATGAAATTACTATACAAAAAATTTGGCAAATAGATAAGCCATTATCACCTAGGAATATAGCACAAAAAGAAATAGCAAAATTTCTCAAAATTCAAAAGGAAAAATATTATTAAGATTTAATTCTTTAAGAATAGGAGAAACTTCATCAAGTTATTCTGATATTAAAACTATTAGGAGTTCATTTTCATTACCAAAAACTAGTAGTTTTAATTATAAAAGTACTCAAGCAAGTGAAATAAATAATAACCCTCCTTATACAGTAAATTGTGGGACACCTCTAGCAGAACCAGTTAATCAATCATCACCAATGTCACTTACACAATCAGATTTTCAAATTATTAATACTATTCAAATAGAATACTTTAAAATTAATAAAGAATATTTAAGAAATGACTTTTTACAAGAAGAAAATAATTTTAAAAGAAAATGATTTTACTACATTTACTAAACAAAAAAATGAAGAAATTAGATAAGAATGGCATAACGAGATGAAAAGAATAAAAGTTAATATTCCTTTCTTATTTGGTTCGACACGTATGCATCAAAATATAATATACAATTACTATAAAAAAGTCAACATATCAATGTTCAAACAAATGAATTCAAAAAATGAGAAACTACGCAATAGAGAGTAATTCAATCAATACATCCACCTTTAGAACAAATTAAGATTAAGACAAATGAAACAGAAATTATAGCAACACCATTTAAAAAAGGATCGAATAAGCTAGATAATGAAAATGCAACATTAGGAGATATTAAAAAAATTTATGAACAAAATAATTTTCATAATCAATTACTTCATACTGTATCTAAACAAGTTACGAGAATAGAAGATCAAATAGATAATATTAAATTAAAGCAGCCTCCGATATTTCCTCAACATATTTCTCCACCACTATTTGGACCTATTCAATAAAATAATACGCTAATAAAACTTCCTAAAACAGACTTATTTTATCAAATTAATAAAAAATTTAAAATATTACGAAGTACTTTTAATAATATTAATATTATATATTAAAATCAACAAAGTGATACTCAATCTATTACAACATTAGAAGATATAGATGAAATTAACAAAATAAGCAGAAAGGGTAGATGAAAAAAAGCCCCTGCAAGAGCATATTATCGAAGATCTACTCCACCAGATCTGCTGTACGAAGAATGAAAACAATTTATTTCCAATAAATATGTAGGCGATTTAATTTATTAATGGAATATAGATGGTAAATCAGAATATGAAAGAATTAATACCTTACAGGATATGGGAATGGCATCTGCCGCCTATATAGCTTATAAAACAAGTGACAGTGAAGCTGCTAAATTATTAGTTGCAGGTTTTATGGGATCATTAAAATATTGGTGGGACAATTGCACAGGATTTAATAATCAACAAATAATACTTAATCATATAGAAAAAAACTGAAGTAGAAGATGAATATGGATTTGTGACTATTCAAGAAACTCAAAATGCTGTAGAAGTACTGATATATACTATTTCAATGCATTTCATAGGACCTAAAGAAGAATTAGCTAGTTCAAAATTAATTTTAACAAATCTTAAATGTCCAACTTTAGGAGGTTTTAGATTACGTAAGAATGTTTTTATAACCAATATATTTAAAAGACAAGGCTGTAATGCTTCATTCTGGAAAGAAAGATTTATTGTATGATTACCAAAATTCTTTTTAGAAAAAATAATCAATAAATTAACAGAATTAATAAGAGAAAATTCAATTCCTCGGGATAATATAACATATGGTCAATTATTTGCTTTTATAAAAAAAAAAGGCTTAGCAATATGCCAAGAACAAAAAGAGAAAAGAAAAGTAGAAAGTTTTAATAAAACAATGAGATCATTTTGTGAACAATATGGTTATGAAAATCTTAGACCACTATCATATTCTAATAAATATAAGAAGAATAAATCAAAGAAGCTTTGTAAAGTCTTTTGACTAAGTCTCCTTTACGAGGAATAGGATATCTAATCCATTGTAATACTATCAAGTGAAATATTGGGTAATGTATTTTTATTTAAA
Organism: Boswellia sacra; assembly: GCA_013180625.2. NCBI lineage: Eukaryota > Viridiplantae > Streptophyta > Magnoliopsida > Sapindales > Burseraceae > Boswellia > Boswellia sacra. Next base: position 209,127 of record SNVD02007239.1, on the reverse strand, counting down.
CTTTGTTTAACATTAGTAATTTTTGTCATTATTTCTCTTAAACTAATTATTTTGGACGTTTTCTAGATTTATAATTTAGATATCTTCTAACTGTAGATGCCATTTTTTGAATTATTAATAACTTCAAATTTTAGGATATAATCTTATCAGGATAGGAAAGGGTACTGGAACACCTAAGGCTTACTGACGGACTCAAGCTCTCTCTTAGCTCTCGGGAACATCTGGCTTACCAACGTATGCGTAGCTCTCACTGCTACCTAGCCCTATCCCTCGATTCTTATATACTAAAATTTCTTTTACAAATAATTCTAGAATGATATCTATAATTAAAATTTTCTAAATTCTATCTCTTTCACAAAGTGTCCAATAATATGTTTCTAAAACTAAAATATGATCTTTAAGATAATTTAATTGAGATATGTACTCTAATTTATCCTCATGTGATATGTTATATCAATTTCTTGTAAGATAATTTCGTATTGTTTTTAGTTCAATTCCATGTATTCTAATATGTGTTCTTAATTCTCTCTTTTTTGTCATTGATCTAGAGATTTAATATGCGAAATCTATTGCTTATGGCTCTGATAGCATTTAGAGAAATAGGATCGTTTAAAAGCATGAAACAATACAAGAAATATTGAAAAGTAATAATTATAAAAGCATATAAATGAAGCGTATGACTTAAATAACAAGTTAAAATGTCAAAATAAGAGATAAGTAAAACTTACTTATTGAAAACTTTCTTTGAAAAGATTACAAGAGAACTTTGAAGGCAAAGACTCACTCTTTCTAACTGATGCTAGCCGATGCCTTCTCTTTGATTACAAGACTTCTTATATAGACTTAGTAATGGACTTCAAAAGTTTTGAAATCTAGTAACATTATTACATTCTTACAAATATCTTTGACTATCATATACATGGCTACAGCACATATGAAACATATTGATTTCAACTTTGTCAATCAATGTTTATTACATGAAAAATAAAACTAAAACTTGTGATTTTTAATAAAGTTGTTGAAACAAGTTATTCATCATCCTCATCCTCATAATAATAATAACAACAACAACATCAACAACAATAACAACAAATATGTAATTTAGGTATAATTTTTGAATTTTTTTACTTATAGTAGTTTCTATTAAACACAATAAAACTGGAATAGAAAATACAAGTACTATAATGAAATCACTATAGATTAACTATGAATTCAAGGCCTGTGTTTCACATATTGTCTTAAAACAGATTTGCCCCTTATCGTGGATGTTTGAGGATCAAATGGCACATGTCTTCCAGGATACAATGGATATTAGATAGGCAATCTAACACCAAGAAGCTATCTCTGGCAAACCAAAGATATAAGAACTCTATCACTTTCTATATCTCTAAAAGAGAAAAAGATTTCCATTTGCCTATTTCATCATTCATCTTTTCATCTATTTCGAAAGAAAAGAAAGCCTCTATTCATAAAGAATAAAAAATTTTGTAACTGCAGACATTTTAATTTGTAACTGTTGTAATAATTCATGATGATGTATATGATATTTAAATTTTATTTAGATTATTTGACTATGTAAACCTTTCCTTATTACAAAAAACACGTTGATGTCCTAGACCAACTTTTCATCCAACAAATCAATTTCCATATAGATTTTCAAATTCCTTGGATTTTATCCTGGTCATGTACTATTGAGTCCTATTATTCAAATTGCTATTTATCACTAGTTAGAGAATTTAGAATGAAGTGATGGGATAAGTATGATATTTCAATATGTTCAGTTCAGAATATTTAACAATGGCTCAAGAACGGTAAAAAGTCTATTCAATCTCATCTCAAGCCCAAGGAGAAATCTATCATGCCTAGTACTCCATTACAATTAGAAGTCCAAGTCCAAGATAAATCAACATCTTCAAAAGGCTCCAAAAGAAGAAGTAAAAAAGTAAACAGCTGAAGCAATTAATGGTCCTTATTCAACATATTTTGGACAGCTCATCCGATAGTACTCTAGATATCCATTTGTTGACCATTTTCTCAAGACCCTTATGATTTGTAAGCAATAAAGTAAAAAATATCGAACTCATTTTCTAGAAAGATGGTGGAAAAGCAAGACTATTTGCGATATGAAGACAATTGAAGTTGTCCACGTTTCCCTCTTTTTGTAAATAATTAATATGATGCTGTTTATTAATTATTAAATTAATTTGCTTAGTAATTGTATTTTGTTATTGTGAATGAATTTCTTGGTATCTATTGGTGATAAAAATTTAAAGCTTGTTGTTGTTCCCATATATCAATATGAATTCCTTAACTATCAACTTTAAATGGATACATATGTGTTAAAAATGGAGTACCTAGAATAATATTTTGACTTCGATTTTTTAGAAATATAAATGTTGTTTTAAAGCAATATCCTTCATTGCATATTTTGACTTTTGATAACTTATACTTGACTTCTAAGGACATTCCGTTTGCACCATGTAGTTTTTCATACGTCTTCTCATCATATTGTGTTGGAATAAGACATTCTCTAAGACAATTTTGGTTTGCTCCTGAGTAAACTAGAGCAATTATTTCTATTTGCAAATAATTATCTATATGTAATAATATTAATATGTACCATTTTTTATAATTAATCTTGTCTATAATTTGAACGTAAACTGTTTCTATTTTTGAACTAGTAACTAAATTTTGATCTTTATTTTTAAATTCAAGTATTGCTAATCTAGTTTGAGTTTGGAGTTATTCTAATTGTTGATTTTGAATTTCTTTTCTGATTTCTTTTATTTGTTCTCTTAAGTTTTTGGTAATGAAAATGAACTCCTAGCAGATTTAATATCAAAATAACTTGATGAAGTTTCTCCTATTCTTGAAGATATCTAATAATATTTGCTTTTATTAAAAAGAAAAGTTTAGCAATATGCCAAGAACAAAAAGAGAAAAGAAAAGTAGAAAGTTTTAGCAAAACGATGGGATCATTTTGTTAACAATATGGTTATGAAAATCTTAGGCGGCCATCATATTCTAAGAAATATAAGAAGAATAAATCAAAGAAGCTTTACAAAAGTCAATTTAATAATCAATCCTATAAGAAGAATAAGAAAAAATATAAACCTAAGAAGAATTATTCAAGGTCTAAAAAGCTTAATATGTTGGAATTGTAGGCAAACTGGTCATACATCAAAAAATTATAAAAAGAAAAATAAAGTCAATAAACTTTTAAATGATCAAGAGGAATTGAAAGAAAAACTCAATAAATTATTATTTAGTGAACAATCTAGTCAAGAATCTAGTATTAGTGATGATGATAATGATATTCTAGAAATCTAGGATACTGATAACACCTCAAAAAGTAGTGTCAAAAGTTATAATCAATATGTTTTATATGTGCTATAGTTATGTGTATGATAGTCAAAGATATTTGTAAGAATGTAATGATGTTAGTGGATTTCAAAAGTTTTGAAGTCTGTCACTAAGTCTATATAAGAAGTTTTGTAACCAAAGAGAAGACATCGGCTAGCATCGACTAGAAAGAGTGAGTCTTTGCCTTCAAAGTTTTCCTGTAATCTTTTCAAAGAAAGTTTTCAATAAAGTAAGTTTTACTCATCTCTTAATTTCCACGTTTCCACCTTGTTATTTAAGTTATACTCTTTGTCCATATGCTTTTAAAATTATAGCTTTTAAATATTTCTTGTATCAAATAGATTAACAGGATCAATTAAAGGCATGAAACAGTACAAGAAATGTAGAAAAGCAATAATTATAAAAGCATATGGACAAAGAGTATAACTTAAATAAGAAGTTGGAAATGTGGCAAAAAAGAGACGAGTAAAACCTACTTTATTGAAAACTTTCTTTGAAAAGATTATAGGAAAACTTTGAAGGCAAAGACTCACTCTTTCTAGCCGATGCTAGCCAATGCCTTCTCTTTGGTTACAAGACTTCTTATATAGACTTAGTGACGGACTTCAAAACTTTTGAAATCCACTAATATTATTACATTCTTACAAATATCTTTGACTATCATACATATGATTACAACACATATGAAACATATTGAACTTAGAATTAATGTTGAATTTTGTCAACCTTGACATATGTGTGCCGATTATTCCATCTACCAGCTGATAGCTGCCCAGTTAGATAACGTTAACTAATGAACTCTACACTTTATCTATTGTATTTATATATTATATGTACGTATGTACGGCTATATTTAATGAACATTATTTTATATTGACTTATCCACTAAACATCAAACAGATTCAGTTGTCCTCGCTTTGACCATTAATCTAGTTGAAAGTTTCAACAATTCTACAAGAGAGATATATTAACATATGTAAGGAATTCATGAAAGTGAATACTTTAATTTACTCAAAGACAAAAAAAGTGATTAGCAACTATTAGGTTTTACAAAGAAATTAATGACTCAAAAGGTCCTTCCGTGCATGTGTTAGCCCTAAGGCTACATGATAGTTTTGATGATAACAATACACATTGATTCATTGAGGTATTACTAATATGTTTATTCATGTGCAAGAATATGATCATCAAAATAATTGTAAAATCAAGAAGGGGCTTATTAAAATGAAGTGTTGAAGCTAAGGAGAAGACTACGTGTTAAAGGCATCAAAGTTTAAAAACAAGGTTTGACTGAAGGAATGTGACATATGAGCAATGTTCAATCAATTAGTCATATATCTCCCTATAAATGTCAAAATGATGTGATTCTTGAGCCTTTGAAAAGCTTAATCAATTTATAACATTTTATATGTTTTAAATAAATTCAAATTTCAAGTGCAAGGTTGTCCAAATCATCATGCAATTTAAAAGAAAAATAGAAGCAGCTGACATAAGCATTGAATACTATTTTGGACATATGTTGAGCTAGAGATACTCAAATGACTTGATTCTTATGGCATTAGAAAGCTAATTTAATGAAGCACATTTCATATGTTTTGAGGAAATTCAAATTTCAAATGGAATGCTAACATAATTGACATGTAAATCGGTGGACTCACACAAGGAAGAAAAATCAACTCATATGAGCACCGAATGGTCTTTTGTCCATATATTGAGCTAGAGATATCCAAATGAATTGATTCTTGTGGCATTGGAAAGCTGATTTCATGAATCACTTTTCATATGTTTTGAATAAATTTAAATTTCAAATGGAAGGCTGACATAATTGATGTGCAAGTTAATGGATTGACACAAGGAAGAAAAATGAAGTCACATGAGCACCAAATGGCTTCTTGTCCATATCTTAAGCTAGAGATGTCCAAATGACTTGATTCTTATTGTATTGGAAACATGATTTAATGAAGCACATTTTGTATTTTTTGAAGAAATTCAAATTTCAAATGGAAGACCGACATAATTGGCGTGCAACTTGGTGGACTGACACAAGGAAGAAAAATCAAGTCACATGAGCACCGAATGGTGTTTTGTCCATATCTTGAGCTAAAGATATCCAAATGACTTTATTCTTGATGCGTCTGAAAGTTTGTTCAATTGTGAAGATCTTTTGTGTTTCGCAGATTTTCAAATTTCAAACGTAACATTGACAAAAATGGCAAAAAAATTTCAGTTTTTATGGTGGGCAGAAAATTTAGAGTTGGTGTCTTCACTTGATTAAGTTCATCCCATTTGCCTAAAAAAAGAGCCCTTCTCCCATGCATTCAACAAGAGAAGAATCTAACAAGCCACAAATAAGAAAAATATCAAGTTTAGAGAACTTTTATATTCTTTATCTACTCTTTGAAGAGAGTTGTACTTTTGTTGTAAAAATTTTCTTTGTTCTTGTATTATGGTGAGAGTGAGATCTTCTTGTAAAGGATAAATGTTATCCTTGAGTGAACTCTTGGTGTGGTGTTATCAATGGTTGAAGGAAGTTGCCTTGGTGAGGTTGTTCATCAAGAAGAACTCTTGGTGTAGTGTTATCAAGGGTTGAAGAAAGTTGCCTTGGTAAGGTTATTCATCAAGAAGAACTCTTGGTGTGGTGTTATTAAGGGTTGAAAGGAAAAGTCTTGGTGAGGTTGTTCATCGAGCAAGTTGTAAAGAATTCTACAACTTAGTGGAAAGCATAGCTCGTGGAGTTAGGAGCCCGTGGACGTAGGCAAGGTTTGCCGAACCATGTAAATTGAGTTTACACTCTCTCTATCCCTATCCTCTTTACATTAATTTGCACTTGTGATTGTTCATTATTGCTATTCTCTTGATTGCATCTTAGACAACTTCTATTTTTATCTTCTTCACCTTTATTCTCAAAGAAATAGTGAAATAATTTTGATCTTTCAAGAAAAGTTTTATAAATCCGTTTTTATAAATAAAAATCCAATTCAACCCCCCTCTTGGGTTGTCATACCTGGGTCAATAGCATATACAAGATTAAACTTAAGAATGACCCAAACCAAACCAAACCAAATGATACAATATTTTTCTAGCTAGCAACTAGCAAATACACGTTTGCTAATTGTTAGCCCTAAGGCTATATGATAATTTTGATGATAATAATACACATTGATTCATAAGGTGTTACTAATATGTTTATTTATGTGCAAGAATAAGATTCAATGAAATTTTTGTAAAATCAAGAGGAGGCTTATTAAAATGAAGTGTTGAAGCTAAGGAGAAGACTACATATTAAAGGCACCAAAGTTTAAGAACAAGGTTTGATTCAAGGAATATGACACATGAGTAATGTTCAATCAATTGGTCATATATTTCTCTACAAATGTCCAAATAATGTGATTCCTAAGCCTTTGGAAAGCTTACTCAATTTATAACATTTCATATGTTTTAAAGAAATTCAAATTTCAAGTGTAAGGTTGTCCAAATCATCATGAAATTTGAAAGACAAATGGAAGCAGTTGACATGAGCATCAAATACTCTTTTAGACATATCTTGAGCTACAAAAGTCAAAATGACTTGATTCTTGTGGCATTGGAAAGAGTACTTAATTAACGACATTTCATATGTTTTGAAGAAATTCAAATTTCAAACGGAAGGCTGATATAATTGACATACAATTTGGTGGACTGACACAAAGAAGAAAAATCAACTCATTTGAGCACCGAATGATGTTTTGTCCATATCCTGAGTTGGAGATATCCAAATGACTTGATTCTTATGGCATTGGAAAGATGACTCCATGGATCAGATTTCATATTCTTTGAAAAAATTCAAATTTCAAATGGAAGGCTGTCATAATACACATGCAAGTCGGTGGACTGACACAAGGAAGAAAAATCAAGTCACATGAGCACCGAATGATGTTTTGGCCATATCTTGAGTTACAGATATCAAAATGACTTGATTCTTGATGCGTTGGAAAGCTTATTTAATTTTTCAGATTTTTATGTTTTGAAGATTTTCAAATTTTAAACGGAACATTGAAAAAAATGGAAGACAAAATTACAGTTTTTATGGTGGGCAGAAAATTTGGAGTTGGTGTCTTCACTTGTTCAAGTTCATCTCATTTGCCTATAAAAGGAGCCCTTTTTCCATGCATTCAAGAAAAGTGAAGAGAAGAATCCATCAAGCCGTAAATAAGAGAAATATCAAGTTTAGAGAGCTTTTATATTCTTTATCTACTCTTTAAAGAGAGTTGTACTTTTGTTGTAAAAATTTTCTTTGTTCTTGTATTGTGGTGAGATTGAGATCTTGTTGTAAAGGATAAAAGTTATCCTTGAGAGAACTCTTTCCTTGGTGAGGTTGTTCATCAAGAAGAACTCTTGGTGTGGTGTTATCAAAGGTTGAAGAAAGTTGCCTTGGTGAGGTTGTTCATCAAGAAGAACTCTTGGTGTGGTGTTATCAAGGGTTGAAGGAAATTACCTTGGTGAGGTTGTTCATCAAGAAGAACTCTTGGTGTGGTGTTATCAAAGGTTGAAGAAAGTTGCTTTGGTGAGGTTGTTCATCAAGAAGAACTCTTGGTGTGGTGTTATCAAGAGTTGAAGGAAGTTGCCTTGGTGAGGTTGTTCGTCAAGAAGAACTCTTGGTGTGGTGTTATCAAGAGTTGGAAGAAAAAGTCTTGGTGAGGTGGTTCATCAAGCAAGTTGTAAAGAATTCTACAACTTAGTGGAAAGCCTAGCTTGTGGAGCTAGGAGCCCGTGGACGTAGGCAAGGTTTGCCGAACCACGTAAATTGAGTTTGCACTCTCTCTATCCCTATCCTCTTTATGTTTACTTACACTTGTGATTGTTCTTTATTGCTATTCTCTTGATTGCATTCTATTTTCATCTTCTTCACCTTTATTCTCAAAGAAAGAGTTAAATAATTTTGATCTTTCAAAAAATGTTTTTTAAATATGTTTTTATAAATAAAAGCCCAATTCACCCCCCCTCTTGGGTTGTCATACCTGGGTCAACACTAATTACAACATCAATACATCAATCCAAGATATTGGTCATCTATAATCTATTGCTCTACTAGCTGTGTGTAACTTTAGTTTGTGACTCTAAACGAACATTAAATTTAAAGCTGTTAATTACAAATCTCTATTGATGAATATGTGCATTAAATTCACGTTTGCTAATAAAAAGCCTATTGAATCTCAGCCCAATCCCTAAGAGAAATCTATCAAGCCCAATACTCTATCAAAATTAGAAGTCCAAGTCCAAGATAAATCAACATCTTCAAAAGACTCCCAAAAGAAGAAGTCAAAAAGTGAACAGCTCAAGCAATTAATGACCCTTATTCAACAAATTTCGGACAGCTTATCTGACAGTACTCCAGATAATCCAAAAGAAGATCCATTTGGTGGACCATTTTCCCAAGATCCTTATGATCTGTAAGCAATGAAGTAAAAAATATCCAACTCATTTTCTAGAAAGGCGGTGGAAAAGCAAGACTATTATGCCATATGAATTGTCCACGTTTCCTTGCACTTTGCCCAAGATTATCAAAAATAGTAGAAAATAAATATAACTGAGCCAATTTGTCAAAAGCTGTAATCAATTTGTTTCATATGTGTTGTAGTCATTTGTATGATAGTCAAAGAAATTTGTAAGAATGTCATAATGTTAGTGGATTTCAAAAGTTTCAAAGTTCTTCATTAAGTCTATATAAGAAGTCTTGTAACCAAAGAGAAGGCATCGGCTAGAAAATGTGGTGCCTTCAAAGTTTTCCTATAATCTTTTAAAAGAAAGTTTTCAATAAAGTAAGTTTAACTTGTTATTTAAGTCATACTCATTTGTATGTGTGGTTTCCAAGTGATATATATATTACCTCATTTTGCAAGATACCCTTTATCAGAATTTAAAAATTTAAATTTTACTCTATGGTACTCATCGGTTGAAAATTGAAATGTCAATTTAGTTTGTCATTTTCTAATTTAATACGTTGATAATACTATTTCACTCGAAAAGAAATTTACACACCCACTTATATATCCAACCGGGCAAAATTGTTCTGTTAGATAAGCGAATGATTTAACATGCCTAGTTCAAATTGGAATCTTGCAAGTCTCGTAATAAAGATACTTTTTCTGAAGAAATAAATCAGTTTTAGCTGACTGCATGCATGAGTTATCTCAGTCTCCATTGATGAGTCGCCCATTCGTTTTATTGAGATATGCAGCTATGGCAGCTAACAATATAGTAACAATATTGATCCATTTCATGTATTAGCTTTGATGAATTTTGTTTGTTAAAATTAAATATAGATTGAATTACTATATTAATTAGATCGTCACCAATAAGCTTTTAAGATATTATAAATAACACAAAAATATTGTAGAGGCTATGACGAAGGTGGTAATATGCTAGGTCTTTACAGAGTAGTTATAACTTTTGTGGCTCAACATATTTACCTCCATTTACAAAAGAAAGCAAAATCTGAAGGGAGTTTATGCCTATTAAAAATAGGATAAGGAAAATTATTAATATGGCACGAACCCTAGTGAATATGGTGCATGCTGCATGTATCAAATACACTGATCTGACATTAGCTAGGTTTCTGCTCCTCTTGAGAATTTTGTTTATCAAGCTAATGTATTTCTTAAAATGTACGTTAACAGGACACTCGATTTATTACATGTCAACATACTACAATATTAGGCGAAGCAAGTTAATATTGCCACACTGACACGGCTTATGCTGCTTCTAAAATTGCCTAAATGTGAAGCATTAAAAATAAATAAGTAAATAGATATTGAATGCAACACACTGACACAGCATGCCAATGCCATGCTTCTAACCGTGAAAGCATTATAAATAATTAAATAAGTATTAAAAAAATCTACCATAAAATTTATTTACAAAATACAACAACAATAATTAATTATAATAATGATCACGGTATAGTCTTATTTGGAAGGAGGTAAACAATTATTAATTTTGTGTCCAATTGTAGACTGCTCGGAGAAGTAAAAACAAAGACGTGAGAAATATATATAATCCACAAATTCGAGGTGAAAAACACTAAAAAAATTGAATAAAATTTTATATATTAAAGAAATAACAAAATATTAAATAAAATAGAGTATAAACTTACTAGAAAAATGGAGGAATTTGATTTCTTTTGGGTTACAGCAGCTTTTGCAGAGTGGGAGAGCGAAAGGACAAGTTAGATGAAATGAGGCGGTTGCTGCCCAATGTAAAAGAAGGAATTTTAGGTCAAAATTAGGTACTTATAATATAAGGGTATATTTGTAACTATCAAAACCTAAGGCGATATAATGAAATTTTAATTTTTAGGGGCCCCTCGTCCGAACGGAGATCTGCCTATGGTTTTAGGCAGAATATTACTCTTAAATTATTAAATCGATCTCGAATTGGCCTTAGAATTTCCTTGAGAAATCTTTTTATTTTTACCCTAATCCTTGTTACCCACCTACTTATCACTTTGACTAGCCTTTAATCCATAAGCCAATTATAACATTTCATCTATTACATGTGAGAATGAACATAAATTTTGAGGTCCCAAAATCAATAAAAATTTATTGTTATAAACACGTTTTATAGCTATATTCCTACTTATAACCTTCTAAAATCAAAATATATATGATTTTCAATCTCGACTATTGGATTTGATGAAATCAAGGATTATAAAATTGTGTCTAGTTTTGCATCCAAAAATTGGTGTTAAAATATCCCTTACAGAACACTCACACACACACACATAAAGTTGTTGATCTATATGTATTACTTACGGGTATCGTCTATATTTATATAGGATTTGCACCATGCAACTTGCAATCATGCTATGTCTTATACTAAACATGACCTTAAAGAGATAATAAATACTGTGACATACTCATCAATTTATTTAAAATATTATTACGATAATATCCCAACGATAATTTACTAATAAGGACAGAGAGAATAAAGAAACAAAACACAATTACTTTATGTACCCATCTGTAACTGAAGACCCTAATTGCTACATGACCAAAAAGAAAATCAATGAGAAACCCCTGAATTGAAAGTTCTGAATTCATCCCTTGACACTCTGCAAGTGCTTACGCTCACTCTCGGTTTTATGGAGAAAACTAAATTGAATAAAGAGTTGTTGGTTTAAAAGGACTTTGTTTTCGTTATTACAGATATAAAAGGTAACGATTTATTTTAAAATTTTATAATTGATTATATACATTGAAATTGCTGTTCAAAGTATTTTTATGAATGTAAATAATCTCACTCTTAATTTATTTATTTATGGTGTATCTATTATTTTGGTTGTACGAGTGTCTTGTGTGTCTAATTAGGAGGTGGGAAAATATCCAATCTGGTATTGGTCTTTTATTAATTGAGTCCACGCATATAATATCATTTTAATGTACCTACAATGATACCTTTAAACTGTTACTTTAAGAAGGAAAATGGGCCGGAAGGACGTGATTACAATTGCACTCAACCTACACGGTCCCTTCTCGGTCAAATCAAGAGCACAAGCAGCAAACTTATATAAACCTACATGCATAGGATCTATAATCATAAACACTGACAAGAGGGAGAGAGATATGGAGAAAATGTGGAAGAAATTGAATTCCAGAGTGAACGCAGCTAATAATATAAATATCACAGCAAGAGGCACTCTCAGCAAGCTGATGGAGCATGTCAGTGAAGCAGATAAGAGGCCTGTCATTCAACTTAGCCAAGGTGATCCTGCCGCCTTTACTTGCTTTCAAACCAGTCAAGCAGTTGAACAAGCGGTGGTTGATGCTCTTCGCTCCGCTAAATTCAATTGTTATGCCCCATTTACTGGTATTCTTTCAGCTAGAAGGTATAATATTTACGCATGATCGATCATACGAATTTTATTTTTCTTAGTTTATTTGCCTTTTCGACAGTTTCAGGACCTTATGGAGATTAAATATCAAACATTTGTACTGTTGAATAGGGCTGTAGCTGGATAACTGTCACGGGACATTCCGTACAAGTTATCTGCGGATGATGTTTATATCACATCAGGTGGTTCGCAGGCAATGGAACTCATACTTGGTGTTCTTGCAAGTCCTGGTGCAAACATTCTGCTGCCAAGGCCTGGTTTCGCAAATTATGAAGCCACTTGTGCCTTTAGAAATCTTGAAGTTCGTCACTACGATCTTCTTCCTGAAAAAGGTTGGCAGGTGGACCTTGATGCTGTTAAAGCTCTTGCAGATGAGAATACTGCCGCTATTGTCGTTATCAACCCTGGAAATCCCTGTGGAAATGTTTTTCCATATGAGCATTTGAAAGAGGTCCGAACATACAATCTCTCTGTTGTTATTTTCTTTTGCTAATAAGCACTATCGAAATTAATGTATACATGGGAAACGTTACTATTTTGTCAGCTTAATAACTCCGTCTCGATCACCAGCACAATATACAATTAATGTCAGAGTGTTCCACAACTTCGATAGACCGCCCCAACAAAATTCTATAATGGACAATTGAATAATCATGTTTGTTGTTAAGATAAATATAAGAAAAAAAATTATTACATAAATTACGTTAAAATCAACTACACACTTTATGGTCAGAAACCCTTGGTTACTCGGTACCGATTAGATTAATGCAACAATAATGGCTATATGGCAACGTGAAATCATCTACTTGTATGTACAATGTTAATCGCCTTTGATATATATTATCTATTTATATATTCACTTTTTTAAAATTCAGATAGCGGAGACAGCACTGGAGCTTGGGATTTTGGTGGTTGCTGATGAAGTCTATGGGCACCTCACTTTTGGGAATAGTCCGTTTGTTCCGATGGCAGTGTTTGGATCAATAGTTCCTGTCATTACTCTCGGTTCTATATCAAAGCGATGGTCTGTTACAGGTTGGAGACTTGGTTGGCTTGTGACATGCGATCCCACTGGCAACCTTAAAAAATCAAAGGTTTCTCTCTCTTTTATATATATATATATATATATATATATATATACGCAAACATTAAATGATGAAAAAGAACCCTTACAGTTGCATCATTTATTTATGAAGAAATTGATCATGTTACCTTATAAGATAACTCTTTCGGGATTTGATTAAATAGTAATAAGTAATCTGGGGGCTTTATTTATTAATAACTTAAATTATTTTAGTTCTTGCCTTCAAATTTATCACTTATAACATGCTTCTTCTATATATATCGATCATCCACTTTATAGAGATACTAATATTTTCTTCTCTCTCAGATTGTTGACAACATAGAGGCTTACCTCAAAATCATCTCAAACCCTGTGACATTCATTCAGGTAGACAGAAATGGAAAGTCTAAAATACATGAACAATTTCGTGTGAAAGGACGCAATCTAAAAATAAACTTGGTTTAATTATTATTGATCTTTTTTTTTTTAAATGTTATAGGGAGCGCTTCCTCAAATCCTTGAGAAAACAGATCAAGAAGAATTCTTCTCAAAGACTACAAATCTTCTCAGAGAGGCTACGGAAATTCTTTGTAATAAAGTTGAGGAGATTCCTTGCATCACTTGCCCAACAAAACCAGAAGGATCCGTGTTTGTAATGGTCAGAAAAATAGAGATATAAGATAGCACAATTTTACATTCTCTGAGTAAATATTAACTTGTCAACCTATTCTTACTGCAGGTGAAGTTGGACCTCTCACTACTTGAAGACAATATTGACGATGATATGGACTTCTGTGTCAAGCTGGCCAAAGAAGAATCTGTACTTGTTCTTCCTGGTAAGAAATGAAACAGAAATAATGATAAAAGTTGTCTGCAGACTCAAATATATTGGAAAAAGAAAAAAAATTCTTAGCCAACATGATTTGGATTGCATTTCTTTTATTTCCATTCATTTCATTCATTTATCCAGCTTGAAACAAATGTGCTTATTCGTCAAATCTTTAAATTTTGCAGGGGCTATAGTGGGATTGAAGAATTGGCTTCGTATAAGTTTTGCCGCTGATCCCAAGTATCTCGAAGAAGGGCTGGACAGGGTCAAGTTATTCTGCCAGAGGCATGCGAAGTAACAATGCAAGATCCATCCTCTTGGCCTTTTGGTCTAATTAATAAGGATCTGCCTGAAAAATGTAACAATAAGTGGTAATTACACTACATATGGTGTTTCTAATATGGATCATAGGATCTTGGACACCTTTTGGTTGTCCAACTAAGATTCCGCTCAAAAAAGTAATCTCAATAAGTGGAAATTAAACCACTGTTTAACAAAGGGAAAATTGAATTTGTCTTGTGTGTGGCAAATATTTATTGTTTTAAAATAGCACTGATCAGGGAAATATATTATATATTAAAAATATTAAATAAAATTTTAATTATAGCATCCGGGAAGAATCACTTCATAGATGGATTAGCATCATTGTATTACCTTTCAATCAAGAGCGAAGTCGAGGACAATCTAGTTTAATTTCTTAGTATAATTCTACACATATAACTAATTCTATATAATCTAATGAAGTGCAATCCTATTGAATGAGCAATTGTCATAATATTTATTATAATTTTTCTAATTAATTTGTCATTACTTTTGTGAGATCTGAAAGTACGGATTAGTTATACATAATATAATAAAAAATTATAATATCAGATGGCATAGGAGGATTTTACGTGGTTCGGTTATAAAAGCTACATCCATGGACAAGTTAGAGTTGCAATTCACTACGTTCTTGTTGTACAATCTCTAGGTGTGTTTACAGTGTTGACTCACTCTTACAAAATCCCACAAAGATCTTAAACTCTAGTGACACTATCCACTCTCTGTTGTTGTCAACTTAACAATACATTGTTAAGTAACATATAACAACGATGTTTGACACTGAATTATATAAGCACTCAACTCGCAAGTTCCATCAAGTGAATACTAACTTAAACAAACTAAGACAAAATTCATGCACAATCACAACCTCTCATACATGAATAAAACTCTCATAGAACATATTCAAATATGCATTCCAATTTTGCATTGAAGCTCTCCTTTAGTATATTGAAATGTGATAACACACACATACATATATATAAATCATATGAAATAACGTTATATAGATAGTGTGTAATTCGGTTGCTTTTCTCATCAATATCCTGTAGAATTTCAATCAAACTCAATTGGTAAGAATACGATAATGATCAATAATATAGAAAAAGATATAAATAAATTAGGACATAAATAAAATATACTTCTAAGTGAATTAGGATACCATAATAATATCATAATATAATAAGAGATATTCAATAATGAATCTAATACTTCCTAAAATAGACTTTTAGAAACAGTAAAACAAGAAAGAATATAACCCGATGTTTTGTTATAAGTTTGTCCAAAATAATCATGTGCATAACACATGCCAATGTGTCACATTTGACACTAATATTTTCCCCATTTTTGGCAATTTGTGATGAAAACATCAAACCATTTCTGAATAATGATCAGCATGTGAAAACATGTCTAAGGCAATTGAAAACCAACGTACCAAACATAACTAAAAGTAACATATCAATAGGAATAGCAAATTGTCAGTTATAAAGTACATAACAAAGTCAATCATATTAGAGAATGACTAAAATCAAACAACGTACAAGTAAAATGAGCAAAGCTAATATGAATAACCTTGCAAGTAAAGTTATCTAAACTAATGATGCATTAATATAATCAGAGATAATAAATTGCTGCAAAGACATCAAAAACACAAAACATATTAGCTTTTGCAAATAATCAAATCCAAGCAAAATAAGTACTCCCCTTACTTACTCCCTGTTAATAAACACCAAAAACAAATAAAAGCCAAAAACCACTCTTCTCCTCGGTTTCAAAACAAGTTTCAAAAAACATAAAAAAATCTTAAAGAAAAAAGTTCAAAACAAATATATGAAATCAATTAACTCGTGCAGATTTGCAAACAGGCTATGGAGATGGGAGTCCAGGCCTTTTCTTAGATCGGCCAGCTTTAGTCTTGAACCTTTTGCTCATGAAGGATGGAAAAGTACGCTGCTCAGAAGCTGTTGGAGTGTCTCGTTGTCCTATTGTATCAAATCAAGATGCTGTGACTTTTGCCACAATCTTGTGGATAGCCTTGTCAAGTTTTTTAGCATTAGTCTCAGCATTGTGCGACAACTCCATGAGAGATCACTACAAGAATTTTTCATATATTTGGCACATTTAATTTTTTTTATTTGGCAGTTTTTTTAGAAATTGAGAAATATAACCTTAATATAAAAGTCAAACCCACATTTTGTTCATATTTGTCACTCATTGTTTTGACTATATTATATATTTGTCACAATTTTTGATAGTGCCAAGTATGTAGCAAGCATATACAGTAACAAAACTTTTGTCTTATTCCGTATTTCAAAATTTATAGAATATCTGGATTTTTATGTAATTTTTGGGGACAATTTTGACAAGTCATAATAGATGGGGATTTTTTGGAAATTTAATATAGTATATAAGGAAATAGATGTTTCGATTGACCCTAATCCATAAACGGCAAGCCACTCAGACTTCTAACCACTCGCCAAGCGCCGTGCTCCTCCTCCGCTTCATTCTGCCATAGCCACTCGCCAAGCCGTCCTCCATCGGCGTCAACTCTAACCACTCACCACTTTAGGATTAGGTTTCGATTAACCCTAATCCCTAAACGCAAGCCTAAACTTCTAACCAGTCGCTAAGCGCCATGCTCCTCCAGGACCTCCGCTTCATTCTGCCATAGCCACTCCCCAAGTCGTCATCCAACGACGTCAACTCCGAGTCCCGATTTGTTCGGATCATCTTCTTCCCCAAGCATCAAAACAGGACGCCTCCACCATCCTCACTTCCGTTTCTACTCCACTATTGTCGGATATCGGGTAAGCTCCATCATCGGTCAAAACTATGACAATTCTTGAGTGTTTTATATTACGAAAAATTTGATAATAATTTATCAATGGATTAAAAGTTTATTTTTGGTAGTAGATTTTGGCGTATGATTGAAATTTGTGTAAAATCATAATCCATGATAGTGGATTGATTCTTATTGTTAATTATCAAATAAATAAATGACAAAGCTTCATTAATCTCCCTGATCGATGCTTCCAGATAACTTTTAAAAGCTGGTTCGATGAAGTGCTAACCAACCAATTCTGAACCAAAAAATTCAAAGTGAAAATTTTTAATACTAGCTTTGCCTTCACCTTGTAAAATATAATTAAATTCATAGTTTTCTTTTGCCTCTCTTTTTCTTTTTTTGAAATGTTATAGTTTGATATATACCGTTAGCCTTTTTGATAAAGTTACAGTATGTCAAAAGCAAAAAGTCTCTATTGAAACGAAATTTTGGAAAGAATTTAAAAGTTTTAATCTTAACTCTGAATGTTTAAGAGTTCAACAAAAGTTTCCATTTTTTTCCAAGATCTTTTGTCAATTTAAGTTGAGGTCTCATCATTTATTATAAAACTATATTGTGCATATATTTATTTTGTAATTAGGTAATTGTATTTTCAAAGTAAAGGGACTTCTTAAAAGCCGTATAAATATAGCAAAATGTTTAATAGACATGATTATTGAAGAGGTAAAAATTAAGGGGTTTAACAGTTTTTGAAGAGGTAATATTTAAGGTATTTCATAGATTTTGAAAAGCCTATGTGCTGTTAGAAGAGTTGCGTTCACTAATCTATAGTTTTCGTGTATCTTCTTGTACGATAAGATGATAGCAGTCTTAAAGTGTTTTTAGGATAATTAGTTAAAAGTTTTGATATTATATTAGATCTTTTATTACTATATTGAATTGATTAATATTATTTTATTTATTTATTTTTATAATATTTTTCTCCCAAATAAATAATAAAAAGATTATTTTTAAATTACAATTTTATCTTTGATAAATTGAAAGTGGGGTATAATGAGATTAGAATTGGGGATTGAATATAATAACTTCGTGAAAAAAATTGAACATAAATTGGACTAGCCTCTGCCCAATTGCAAGTTTGCAACCAACACAGCTACACAGACCAGGTGATCCCAACCTAATCCAATATCACACTACCCGCAGCCCACAAAAATCCACCCTAGTCACAGCTCAACCCAATCCAAGAAAACAGCACATGACAAATCCCTAACCAACGCCAATCCAAAAAAGACAGCCCACAGGCAATCCATAGCACAGCCCAAATAATTCACATATACACAGTGCCAACCAATCCAACAACAACGCCTACAGCAAATCCTTAAGAGTAATTATATTAAGTCCCCACATTTAAACTCATCAATCTCCATTTATAGTAATTTTTCTTTTCACAGATTTATGTCTTTTAATATTTTAAAGATTATATCAATCTTGTATGATAAGGACTACTTGAGACACAGATACGAGCAAAGTGTGTATTTGCGGATCTGTATTTAAAATTATTGACGAGGTATAGCCAGCTACTTAGGGTTGAAAAAGTCTGACAAAAGTGGAGACTGGTGATGTGATATTGTTATAATTTGTGATCATGACAATGCTAGCCTTGGTAGCTAATATATCGATGGACCAATGCTCTATTATGGCCCTTGGTTGCTAACTCGAATTGAAGCAATTCTAGTTGAAATCGAACACTGACAAAGATTGGATTATGCTCATCATAGTTTGGATTAAAATTTAAATTTTGTTAGTGGATTTTGGATGTGTAAAATTATGTAGATTACGCACTCTTCATAGTTTTTTAGTCTCTGTTAACTGTTAAAGTTCGTATGATTAGCTTTTAGAGTAAGTTTTTGTTTGTTTTTGAAGAATGATTTCTTGTTTTCACAATTCAGAAAAAGTGAGAGACAAAAACCTTCATTAAACATTTTCATAATGCTTTTGGTGAATTATTTTTTCTTTGCTATAACAATACTTTTTTCTGTTCTCAGTTCATGTGTTTTTGAGGTAGCTAGCTTATATATTTAACTTATCATATACAGTAAGGATGAGGTGGAAAGATTGCTTAAGAGTGTTTCTTTCGATATCCTCTGTGGAAAGCTCTGGCGGATGATTCGCTGAAATCCTGCTTTTTCTTTCTTTGTGCTTTTGCAGAAGTGCTTTCTAATGCATTCTTGTTAAATAATTAAGAAATTAACAAAATTTATAGTAATAAAGATAGTTATCAATGGCTTGCACATTTCGCTACTTAACAAAGCAAAAGCAATTAAAAGTTCCAGAATAGTGAATATCTGCTGCATAGGATAGAATTTCATAACTTGTTAGGATCATTCCTACTGACGAATTATATGAAGAGTTTAACTTGGGAATTTCTCACCTTTATGTGTGCCTGCACATGTCTGTCGATGGGTGTGCCTAACTATTCATACAAGTGGGCGTATTTTACTCTTATGCAAGGTGTTCACATGCTGGTGATGTTCCCTCAAATAGTTAAAGAGTTAGATCCTTGTCTATTTGACACTAATTTATTTAACTTAACTTTTTCATCTGAAATACCAGGTCAGGCTTGGAATCAAGTAATTACAATATTGAAAGTGATGAAAATGTTGAGTTGGAGAAGAGCAATGTACTTTTGATGGGTCCCACTGGATCAGGTATCATCAAGTTTTCTTGCTTGTATACTCGGTTGTGCATGTAATGCGATTTAATCTTAGTTATATTATTACATGATACTTCGAGGACTGATGTCTTCATGTTTGTATGTTTGCCTTGACTATAAGGATAGGGATGACGTTACTTGCTAAAACACTAGCTCGCATTGTGAATGTTCCATTTACGATTGCTGATGCAACTGCTTTAACACAGGCAAGTTCATTGCTCTATATAGTTCTGAACGTCACATACCTGATGGCATAGAGACAAATTGTGACTAAAGTGATAACTTAACATATTTATGTTTACAATATATCATCTTCCCTATTCAGAAAGAATGTAAAATTTAGATAATATATTAATTTTTTTAAAATCATATTATTTTGAACCTCTGTGCATGTCTTTAATCTCTCTAATTCTCGCCCTTGGTGCACTTGTGCAAACATACATATAACATTTTTTTTTCTTTGCGATGGTTTTTGTTCTTGCATTTGCCATTTCATTAAATCTTGTTTCCTTAAATGTTAATCCTTTCTTTGGAAAGAGGCTTCTTTTTTTGGTTCCTTAGGTAAATTGTTTTGATATATTCAGCTATGTTCCTTCCTTTTCTCTTTCTTCAGGCTGGTTATGTTGGAGAAGACGTGGATTCAATATTGTATAGGTTACTAGCGGTATGTGTACTTAATATTTTCTCTGTGTACAGGAATACACTATATTTCTAATTTTCACTACCATATGCATTTGAAGATTGAGCTTCTAGAAAATCTCTAGAAAGATATTGATACTATATAGTCAACCTACTTACTACATAAACTGAAAGATAGAAATGATATAAAAACGTAGGCTAGCGTTATGTCAGTCACCAGTGGTTGGTTCATGTTTTATTTGTGCTTCGGTCTGGTAATTTTATATTTCTTAATTTATAGATCCTTTCACTCCTAATAACCCAAAAAACAACCAAATAAAGGTTTCCATGGAACGTTAGCTTTTATGCAGTGATATTCAATGAAAATAGCAACACATGATTGTGGAACAAATCACTCAATTCCAGCTTCTTTCAGAATAAGTAGAAGTTTAGTTATTTTGTTGATTGATATCGTGCATTCATATGGTGGATTGCAATTATCTTTGTGCAATCTTGCATTGTCCTGCATTTTAGTGCACCAAATACTTTGATTGAAATTATTTGTGGGTGAAAAGTTCCATATGCAGTCTAAGCTCAAGAAGAGCAAGAATATCATGTTCAGTCTATTCACTTTTAGACCTATGATTATTCCCCCCTTGAATGGGAAATGAGAGGTCTAAAGGCAAAATGACTGCTGCTCAAAATGCAAGAAAAATAAAGTATGGACTTAATGATTAGAGCTGCCACAAATTTGACACTTTCATGAGATATAACTACAACTTCAATTAACAGAAAGATGTATTTCATCAAATACAGTGTTAAAAGATCTCATTTAATATCAGAATACTACACTCGGTATGAACTGATAAAATATGCATTTTCTTGCATGTTGTCATTCTCTCTGGTTTTCTGCAGTGATGGATTATTTTTCGCTGTAAAGGAGGTTTCTTTGCTAGATCAAGGAAATCAAGGAAGGCAGAGCATTCTGCAGCTTCAGCAGGTGGGTAGATTAGTCATGTCATGTTTCTGCCCTTCACCTATAATTTTTTATACATTTATTCACATCAAATTGTTAAATTACTCCTCATATGTCATACGTTGCATGTGAATTTTATATGCATTAACGTGAAAATTAACATGCATTTTTATATATGTAATCAGTATATATACCCCTTAATTTAGCAGCTTAATCAAATTTATAAATATATGCTTATAATTATGTTGGGGCTCCTGGATCCCTATATATACGATTCTTTTGTTCGGTGGAACTATGTTATTCATATAATATGTATGCGTTTGTTTCTTCTTGTTAGAAAATATTTGTTTATCTTTTGGAATTCTGCATCTGCTGTTTGTTTGCTTCACAAAATTTAATGCAATTATAAAGCAGTGAAGAGTCTTAAATTGATTCCAATAATGTAGCTCAAATGGGTTCATGTATGCATGCACATAATACCTTTTATTTGTTTAATATATGTATGCATATGTTTATTTGGATATATACTTTGGGTTTCATCTTTAGTACAAGAATCTCTTAAGTATTTGTCTTATGCATAGCTGAAAAATCTTCTTCAAACAAGTGAAATTTTCTTTAAAAAATCATTTAACGAATCATTCCCCAAGTAAAAATTATCAATTTAAGACCCGGTCGGTCGTGAATAGTATCCACTTCCTAATATGATCGTTGAGAACCTAACTTTGTATTAGTCGTCCAATCAGTTAAGAAGCCAAGTCAATGTATACTTGAAAACATGGCTTGGTAACAACTAACGGTGCAGAGAGGATTTAAATGCTCATTTGTGCTACTAAAATCTTGATCAGTACCATACTTGTGCTGCTTAACTATGTCTTGTTTTATGTAGGAAAACTTTCATTCCTATTTTTTCACAATTATGGTGTTACCTCTGGGAACGATGAAAATAGCAAGCTTGAAAGTAATCAAGACCAAGCCAGTTGATTTTTTAATTTCCCATTATTAGCTTAATTAGGATCACAGGAATTTTTAATAAATTATTTTTTCTTTGCTATAACAAATAAGTTGTAAATTTGCTTCAAACTTAAAAGAGTTAAGCTGAACTTTGTAAATCTTGAAGATAACTAGATAAGTGGGATTTTATTATAAGTTCAAATCAATGAGTTAATTTCCCAATATTTTTAAGCATGACATATGAGGTTGTGTATGAAGGTAGTGTATGGTTAGGTTGAATATAGAGAAGTATTGTATAAGTTATCTATATCCTTCTCAAATATTATGGCTAGATTTTTAACAATTTGTCTGTTACCAGAACAATTCTAACATCATTTCTATTAATTCAGACAATAATTTAAAAAATATTTAAAACAATGATTAAAAAATTAATTTTATTACTAATTTAAAAGGATGATGAAAAAAAAGGCATGTGAATGTTAACTATATTAGTTGCTATAAAGTTCAATATATTACTTCGAGGGAGTAATATTTACTAGTACTGCAATGCAATCTATATGCAGGCCATGTGAATTTTAAAGATCATATGTAACAGTTAGACAATTCAGATTAAACTACTTTAAACTTAAAGGAATCTCTGATTACCTATGATTCAAATTTATAAGTTAGATTTTAAATCTAATTATTAAGACTAATTTCCTGGATTAAGTTTGCGAAGAAATATACAAGTAATCCTCTAAATTTAGATAAACTTTCAACTCCAAAATGGCAAGAAAAAAATATTTAATATAATTATACACATTTCATTACAATCAAAATCAATTGGACTGATTAGATCTGAGTTCAAACCACTGATAATTCTAGTTTAATGAGTATTACTATGAGAAATATACATATCTATATAATAGTCCATATAGAGTTCATTAGGAGATTATGTCAACTATCTTAATTTCAAGTTTGTAAGAGAGATTTATAACTAACCTATCTATTTATATTTAAAATTATTGTATGTGTAAAATATTTGAGTCAATGAATCAGAAAGCTAGCTACTTACAAATGCTCACATGTTGGAGTTTGCAAGCATTACACAAACAGGCATCATGAAATAATCTGAACTGTTGAGTTAATATAAAGAATTATTATGAACTACGATTGGGCTATAAATTAATAAAGAGAATTTTTTTGTTTTAACGTAATACTTTTTTGTTTTTTATATTTTTGTGGACACTAGTTCCCAGATCCTGATATATTATTCTTGGTTGTAAAGAGTTTGTGGTTTAAGGTATTTCTTAGTTTTTAATAGTACTTCTCAAACCTTTTCTGCACATGCAATTAATCTTGTTCCCAATCATCCCACCACTGGGATTAGATTCATTCTTAATATTCGTAATATGGGACTATCTTACATGCCAAAGCTTACATTAAACAGACTTTATAATGATGTGATGTGTAAACAGCTAGCTTTGGCAGTGCATTTATGTGTAGAGTAATTTGTTTAGTTTGTCAATTGGGACACTAGTTTCAGATGCATTTTTCTTTTAGAGTTTATGCAGATTCATAGCTTGCACTTTGGGATTAAAATGAGCCATTGTATGTGTAGGGATCTGTAGCGTAGCATGCTCTAGTAAACTCAAAGCATTCAAGACTAGGATGTTTTCTTTGATTTGACTTATATTTTTTATTCTTGGTCAGAGAGTGCTTATCTCAAATCCATGCAAACATATTGGGAGGTGCCTTGGCCTTGACAATTGACTTACTTTGTTTACAATGATAGTGAATGTACTCCGGTTAACTTAATTGCTAGAAATTGTTGTGCAACTATATAATTAAGTGCCATACAAAATTAGTCCAAGTCATTTAGTTGCTTGTGCATTTTTGACCTCTGTATGATTCCTTGCTTGGTGAGCTAGGCATAGTTAGGGTTTGGCTTGGAGGTGATTGGATGGAAATCATAGAACTATTTTGTTAACTCTTTAACAAAGTTATGAATTGAATCTTTCTTATCCGATA
Source organism: Boswellia sacra (assembly GCA_013180625.2). NCBI lineage: Eukaryota > Viridiplantae > Streptophyta > Magnoliopsida > Sapindales > Burseraceae > Boswellia > Boswellia sacra. The sequence goes on along the minus strand of SNVD02007239.1, from coordinate 184,632 downwards.
CTATACTGGTTTCTATTTCCAAATTTTATCTTGATATAAATTGTGCGATTAGAAAGAAAAAAAGATAATTGGGTTCAAAGCAGTCTCAATGTTTTAATATCTGCTAATTCTTTGACCTCCATCTGAGTATTTGAAATAACAGGAGAAAATATTAATTTTCTTAAGAACTTAGATTTATATTCAATTAATTTTGTTCTTTCCTTTCCATTGTTCCTTCCGTCATTAAAGTGGGGCTCAATTTAATATTTTTCATGATTCTTTCTACAACTTTTTTGTTGGATTTTCAATCATTTTTTGAATTTTTAAGCCCACCATTTTGTTATTAAATTCTTTGGCCTTATGGTTGTTTATGCCTGCAGAATCTGGATGAGAATAAGTCATTGATTTTGAAGATTGTTGAGAGCCAAAATTCTGGAAAGCTAAGCGAATGTGCAGAGTGAGAACTGGAACTCCTAATTTATTTTTGTTGTGATAGATTGTGCTTTGCACTTATCTGTTCTCTTTGCTAGCAAATATCTGAGCAGTATGGTGAAATTTAACTTTCTAACAAACCACTGTGTTTGTTTAATGTTTCTCTTTCCTTGGATTTACATTTCCAAATTTGAAAATGTCAAGATACTTGTGATGTAAATTTAAGTTTTGTGGCTTATATTTAGATATTGATTAGTTGGCATCTTTTCTTTTGATGAACAGATGTAGTAGAAAGCTAGCATAAAGAAAAACTTGAAGAAGCCAAACAGTTGAGAGTTGGAAGACAGGGAACAAATTCATCTATTCTGCCTTGTATGTTTTAGGATTTTAAATTTTAAATTAAACTTATTGCCTTGTATGTTTCCCAATGTTTACTATTTCAAACATTAGTTTTCAATGTGACTTTACATATGCTCCTGCCCGTTGTCTACACTATATTGGTCTGCACTAAGGGTCAACAATGCCACGTACTATGAAGCTAATTTATAGAAAATGTATTAAAAAATTTTAAAGCTAAATCCTCTGATGAAATATTGTGTGGCTAACTTGTTGAAATTGAATTTAATATTAAAGTTTCAAGGTATATAGGCTGGAAACTTCGACGTATATTCCAGTGGTGAACCTGAATAGGCACTATACTGGTCTGTAATGAGGGTGGACAACGCCACGTACCTTGAAACTACTTATTAGGTAATCTTTAAAAAAAAAAATTTCAGCAATAGTAGTGTTATTAGATATGTTGAAGCCAAGTAGTCCAAACATAATTTTTCTTTTAAATAATGTATAAAGGCTATTAACCGATTGCATACATTCTAGTGGTGAATCTAAATATGCTGTGGAAATACACATTTTTTAATGTTATGTCTTGTTTTGGATTTTTTTCTCTTGTTTTGTGGCCTGTTTCTTATTGGGAGCAATGTTGACATCATTGTAATTAGGCAGCTGCTCATTATTAATTGCTACTCAGTCCATCAATCTGAAAAATTATGTAACGTTCCATGAAGCTAATTTATAGATAATGTATTAAAAATTTTTAAAGCTAATCCTTTGATGAAATATTGTGTGTCTAACTTATTGAAATAGAATTTAATATTAAAGTTTCAAGGTATATAGGCTGGAAACTTCGACGTATATTCCAGTGGTGAACCTGAATAGGCACTATACTGGTCTGCAATGAGGGTGGACAACGCCACGTACCTTGAAACTACTTATTAGGTAATCTTTAAAAAAAAAAAAAAAAAAATTCAGCAATAGTAGTGTTAGTAGATATGTTGAAGCCAAGTAGTCCAAACATAAATTTTCTTTTAAATAATGTATAAAGGCTATTAACCGATTGCATACATTCTAGTGGTGAATCTAAATATGTTGTGGAAATACACATTTTTTAATGTTATGTCTTGTTTTGGATTTTTTTCTCTTGTTTTGTGGCCTGTTTCTTATTGGGAGCAATGTTGACATCATTGTAATTAGGCAGCTGCTCATTATTAATTGCTACTCAGTCCATCAATTTGAAAAATTATGTAAAGTTCCATGAAGCTAATTTATAGATAATGTATTAAAAATTTTTAAAGCTAATCCTTTGATGAAATATTGTGTGTCTAACTTGTTGAAATAGAATTTAATATTAAAGTTTCAAGGTATATAGGCTAGAAACTTCGACGTATATTACAGTGGTGAACCTGAATAGGCACTATACTGGTCTGCAATGAGGGTGGACAATGCCACGTACCTTGAAACTACTTATTAGGTAATCTTTAAAGAAAAAAACATTTCAGTAATAGTAGTGTTATTAGATATGTTGAAGCCAACTAGTCCAAACATAATTTTTCTTTTAAATAATGTATATAGGCTATAAATCGAGTGCACAGATTCTGGTGGCGAATCTGAGTATGTTGTGGAAATACACATTTTTTTAATGTTATGTCTTGTTTTTTTGGTTTTCTTTTTCCCCCTGTTTTGGCTTGTTTCTTATTAGGAGCAATTTTGACATTGGTGTGGATAAGGCAGCTACTTATTACTGCATACTTCAATTGGTCATTTGCAAAGCTTTCAGTGCATCTAAGTGGAAACACACTTTCTTCACTTCAGGTTAATACCGTCCCTTCTTCTTGGTTTGTAGTTACATTCTCACTTTATATCATTTGTTTGTTGGTGGATTTAACAATAGGCCATCTTTGCTTTCTTTTTGGCTGATTGATATATATCATTTAGATAAAATATTGAATTGTGTTACACTGTCAACAATTGCAATGATTATAATACATGGTATTTTTGGTATTTCAAGATATTAAAGGACTTGATAAATTTCCATTCGTATGAACATGGGTGAATGACCTTTAATTGCTTTGACTTCTATTTGTTATGCTGGTTGTGACCATCCTTTTTGTATTAAATCCAAAAGTTAGGATGATGTTGTTGGAGATTTTATTTTCTGTTATGTGTCTCTTTTGTCGTCTTCACTGATTTACTGTTAGTCAGTCCATCAAACGGTTGACATATGATTAATTTGCAATGGTAACCAATCTAAATGAACATTACAAGAATATGAAACCAAAAACAGTAAATAACTCATAACCTGCCACCTAAAAGTGTGAACTATTTTCAACTTTGGTCAATAATTATAATAATCTATAATTTCATAACAAACACTCAAACACTTATGTGTGAGTGCAGGTGTACTTCAGTCATGGATAAATCCTGGATTTGGTTGAATAGATTATCTCCGGAATATGACATAGGGGTTAAGAATTTCCTAGACTTTGCTAAAGCCCATACAACTGACCCAAAGTTCATTAAATGCCCTTGTAATACATGCCGTTGTTTAGCCTTCCACACCCATAATGAAGTGCGCCATCATTTGTTTTGTCATGGTTTTGACACAACCTATAAAACTTGGATTTGGCATGGTGAAGTCACTCCAAATAGGGAAGATAGTAATAGGAAGTCATCATTTGCCGAATGCCTTGAATTCCCTATCGATGATACACTAGATATGGTGAATGATGCCTTTAAGTACAATGAGGATGATCCCCAAAAACTTAAAAATTTACTTGAAGATGCTGAGAAGCCTTTATACCCAGGTTGCACTTCCCACTCAAAATTATCTGCCTTGATGCAGCTTTACAAAATAAAAGGGAGATTTGGTTGGTTGGACAATAGTTTCTCAGAATTACTCAATGTGTTATCTGAAATGTTACCACAAAACAACGAAATGCCTTCATCCATGTATGAAGCTAAGAAGACAATGGTTGCCTTGGGTTTGTCATATGAAAAAATAGATGCATGTCCTAATGATTGCATTTTATATAGGAAAGAGTATGCATCTTCAACATGTTGTCCTACATGTGGGTTGTCACGTTGGAAAGTACTCCCTAAAACTTCCAAAGGTAAAAAAGGCACTCCCGCAAAAGTACTGTGGTACTTCCCCCCCATTCCCAGGTTTAGGAGGTTATTTCAGTCTCCTCAGATTGCAAAAAACCTTAGTTGGCATGCTAAACAAAGAATCGTAGATGGTAAACTTAGGCATCCATCTGATACACCATCTTGGAAATTAGTTGATAGGATGTGGCCTGCTTTCGGGGCTGAAAGTAGAAACCTTGGGCTTGCTATTTCAGCTGATAGAATAAATCCTCATAGTACATTAAGTACTACTTACAGTTGTTGGCTTGTTGTCATGGTTACCTATAATCTTCCTCCTTGGTTGTGCATGAAAAGAAGATTTATGATGTTATCTCTTTTGATATCGGGACCACGACAACCCGGTAATGACATAGATGTTTATTTAGCCCCATTAATAGATGACTTGAAACTTTTGTGGGAGGAAGGTGTTAATGTCTATGATGCTTATAAGAAAGAAACTTTTAACATGCGAGCTGTCTTGTTATGGATGATCAACGACTTTCCAGCCTATGGTAACCTCTCTGGTTGCTCAGTTAAGGGGTATTATGGTTGTCCAATATGTGGAGAAGAAACTGTTTCATGTAGATTAAAACATGGCAAGAAAAATATCTACATGGGCCATAGGCGTTTCCTCCCCAAAAATCATCAATTAAGGAAACAGAAGAAGGCATTTAATGGGGAGCAAGAAAATGGGCTTGCTCCAAAACCGCTTAGTGGGGAAGCCATATTAGCTAAGCTAGAAAATATCCAAACATCTTGGGGGAAAAGTAAGGATAGAAAGCGCAAAAAAGTGGTGAATGATGATTACTTGTGTTGGAAGAAAAAATCCATCTTCTTTAGTCTTCCGTATTGGAAACATTTACATATTCGTCACAACCTTGATGTTATGCATATTGAAAAAAATGTTTGTGAAAGTATCTATGGGACTTTATTAAACATTCCTGGAAAAACAAAAGATAATCTTAAGTCTAGGTTAGACTTTGTTGATTTGGGTTTGAGGGCAGAGTTGCATCCATTGGTTTCAAAAGATCGTACATATTTGCCTCCAACGTGTTAACGCTTAGCAAGAAAGAGAAACAAATGTTCTATAAGACATTATATGATATAAGAGTCCCTTTTGGATATTGTTCAAACTTTAAGAATCTTGTATCCATGGATGACTTAAAGCTTGTTGGTTTAAAATCCCATGATTGTCATGCTCTTATGCAACAATTTCTTCCTTTGGAAATTAGATCAGTGTTGCCCAAACAAGTTTGTTATGTAATTACACGTTTTTGTTTCTTTTTTAACGAGCTTTGCACCAAAGTGGTTGATGTTCCTAAGTTAGATAAGGTGCAAGATGATCTAGTCATTACCTTGTGCTTGTTGGAGAAGTACTTTCCACCTTCGTTTTTTGACATCATGGTCCATTTAACCATACATCCAGTTAGAGAAGTTAGATTGTGTAGGCCTGTCCACCTTAGATGGATGTATCCTTTTGAGAGATTCATGAAAATCCTTAAAGGGCACGTCCGAAATAGAAATCGTCCCGAAGGTTGTATTGCTGAGTGTTACATTGCCATGGAAGCTATGGACTTTAGCTCCGATTATGTGCCTTTTGCTGATAAAGAAATTGAAACTGATGGGCCATTGCTCGGAGGTCGGGTGATTTCAATCAGCGAAGACGAATGGTCACAAGCACACCTATATGTCCTCCAAAACGTTGACGATGTCCAACCTTACATTGAGTAAGTGTCTATGGCAACATCTTGTATTCATCTTATGTTATTCAACCTCTATCATTCATTAACAATCAATTTTTTTGGTTTTTGTTAGATTGCATAAGAAATGGTTGAAGGATCATTTTCCAAGGCAGTTTAGAAATGCCAAGCGGGTGCAAGATGAACATAATCGAACCTTCATTGATTGGTTCAAAGATCAGGTTAAAGAAGCCTTATATTAATTTGTTCTTAAAATAATTGGAATTTCTTAGCTTTGTATCAATATCTAACACTTTTGTTACTTTCATCCTAGTTCGGAAGGTTAATTAACAACGGGGAAGAAATCACTTCCACCTTGAAATGGTTTGCGCAAGGGCCCCGTCCGTATGTGACATCCTTTTCGGGTTATGTCATCAACAATTGTCACTACCACACAAAAGACCATGGGGAATCTAAGGTTAATCAGAATAGTGGAGTGTGCATTGTTGCAAGTACAATGCAGATTGCAAGTGCCAAAGACAAAAAACCAATTGTCGGGGATTTAAGTTTCTATGGTGTAATACGGGAAATTTGGTCTCTTGACTATCACATGTTCAGTTTTCCCATGTTTAATTGTGATTGGGTTGACAACAACGGAGGGGTTCGAATGGATGAATTCGGTGTAACGCTAGTAGATCTGTCACGTATTGGCCACAAATCAGATTCATCTGTCCTAGCATCATAAGTAAAGCAAGTCTTTTATGTCACTGACCAAAATGATAGTAGGTGGTCCATTGTACAATTCACATGTGACAAGTCATACAAAGTTGATAGAAGTCAAGATGAAATTGCTCCTTTGGTTGAGCAACACCCTTTCACCAATGTCCTGCCTTCCTTGATGATACATGTGATGATGATGATAGTCATTGTATTTGCAATGATTTAGAGGGTATTTGGGTTGATAACACAACATTGAAATGAAAGGACTTAGAAATGGTATTTGTTTATTGTAGGAAAAACTTGTTATAAATCTGGTCTTCTTATGCTGATTTCATATTTGTTAGTAGCTGCTGATCGTGATTACTAACCTGTTTAATTTTCTTTGCAACTGCAGGCTGGTGGCAATGGGAGATGAAGATGGCAATGAACATCCTATGGATGATCACATGGATGAGGCTCCACTCAAAAAGCGCAAAACTGGAGGCCCTTGCACAAATAAGAAGCGCAACAAAAAAAATAAAGGAGAAATATTGAAAGTGCAATGGAGTCAATATGGGCAGCATATTGGGGCAAATGCTACAGACTTAACAACCAGATTGGTTGTTTTGCACGCCAGACAGTCCCGATTCAGGACACGGATTGGCAAAATGTGGATGAAGCTTACAAAGAGAAGATATGGGCAGATTTGACAGTAAGTCTTAGAATGCAGAATTTTGTCAACATAATATAATCATGTTACTTGGCACTTTCCTTGGTTGTTTATTAGTTTACATGCTCTATTTAATTTCCTTGCAGCAAAAGTTTGATGTAGATGCCAGATCGAAGGATAGATTGATGAAGAGAGCGGGCGAAGCATGGCGCTCTTTTAAGACAAGGCTGACAACAAAATTTATCCTTCCGTACAAGGATGATCCGGAGAAGTTGCGACATCCTCCACCATTGTACAAGAAAATCATTAAACAAGAGGACTGGGAACGATTTGTTGAAAGTCGCTTGACAGACGAATTTGGGGTAATTCTTTTATTAACTTATTGAATGGAAATCTGTTGTTGATTGCTCAAACAGTTCAGGTCTCTTTTGATTAATTAACCTGCTTGCCGATATTATATGCGCATAAATAGTAATCATTAATATGCCCCTTCGGTAAAGTTATGAGCATCACAGATTTTGGTTGCACTGTTATAGGTTATTAGTTGTTTGGAATTGTTGACTTAATTGTGCATAAATTGAGATTGAAAAAAAAATGCCTCAAATATTTGTGACTTGCAGGTGAATTTTACAAAAGAGTATTTGGTGCATAATATTGTTAGATTTTTTGGGTTGTGTTCAGAATTTTTGTGTTGGGATTGGATTGATAAACTGTTCAGTATTTGGGTTGTGTTTCTTGTTTATATTTTCAATGACGTTAGTGTTTGTTGCATACCCTGAATTTAGGGTTATGTTATAATATTTTATGAAGGAATTTAGTGAACAACAACGGGAAATACGTTATTAGAACAAATACGATCATTGTACAGGTAAATCAGGATATGCAAAGATTGAAGAAGAGATGGTAATGAATATTGTGATTGATAATAATGTTGTTTTAAGTTGTTTCATACCCATTACACTTTATTCTTCATGTTCAGTTAATGGTTTAAATATTTGACTACAGCGGGCAGAGTCCGGACAATGGGATTTGCCTATTGATCGATGTAACCTATGGAAAAGGGGTCGAAAAAGGAAGGATGGGGAATACCATCCCAACGTTGCTCCTGTTATTGAGAAGATTGTAAGTAGTCTACACTGTAGTCTAATTGTGAACAAACACAAAGTCATTTGTGTTGTAGTAGATTTTATTTCATTCTATTGTTTATGACATTGCATGTTTGAGAAGGTAATCATTATTTGCATTTTGATCATATGCAGTCAAGAGTTTATTAAGTAGATGCTAATATTTTTGAAAGTACGGAAGATTTGATTTCTCATAATCAAATATATGTAGTTATGTGCAGCCATATATAGCAAAGTCATATATATGTAGTATATGATTTTGCTGAGATTTTCATGATTCATTCTTCTTCAGTACATACTGTAAATAATGGTGTATTAGTTATTTCCTAATTTAATACATGGGTTGTTTGTTGTAGGAAGAGTTGAAGAGGCAACCTGAGTCAAGTGTGACAGACATTACATCAGGGAGTGATATTCTCACTAAAGCACTGGGCAAACCAGAGCATAGGGGTCGAGTGAGAGGGGTTGGGAGATTTGTCACACCAACTTCCTATTTTATAAGTGTTCATGGAAATTATGAGAGAGACAAGAAAATGGAGGAGTTGGAGAGGCAACTCAAGGAATCCCAAGATGAAATAGCAAGACTTATGAGTGAAGTTGCCACTGTTAAGTCAGCTAGCTCAAGTAACACTCAACCAGTGGAGAAGGAAACAGATATTAAAGTTGTTCATGATTTGAAAAAAACCCCAACTTCGGGTGTATCGATAAAAAATGAAGTGCAGTTCTCAAGGAAGTTTGGCACTTCCAAAGTTGGGAAGCAATTAGAATTGGAAGATCTGTCAAACAGCGACAGCGAGGGTTCTGCGAAACCAGAAATTGCATCTGCAAATAGAGAGGTAGCACTGCTGCAGTGTTTAATTTTCTTACATTGTCTAAAATTCTATGCAGTTACTATTTGAGTATAAATACAATGTTGACATGTAATTTAATGTTATGATTTAGGGGAAATGCTGTGATTTGAAAGTGGAGGAGGGTGGAATCACTGTGGGCACTGGAACCATTTTGAAAGATTCGACTCCAAATGTAATTGTGTCACTTGATCAAGCCTATGATCAAAATACTCTTCTCCCAATTCAGCAGAAAAGTGATGACATAGTCACTTTATATGAGGCCTGTGGTTGCCATGTGCTATGGCCAGCGCATCTGCTTGTTATATGGTCTGAGGTAAACAATTCATCATAATGATCTAACTTAGTTGAACATTATCTGTATTATTATTATACAATATACAGTAACTGAGCGTTTAAGTTGTTTTTATAAAGGACTCAAGTGATGCATCACCAATTAAAAAGAAGAGCCTAAGTAGGGAATTGAAGGGGCTTAAAGCTGATATAGTAGAAAAACGGACTATTGAAAAGCCTCAACCTATTACCCATTTTGAAGCGCTCATGAAAATTACAGTGAAAGAAGAAAAACCACTTGAAATCCATTTTAATGATGGCGTTTTTGACTACCCATTGAAGACTTTCTTGTCTTGCTCTGACATGTATTGCATGATTGATTTTAAAGAGCTGAGTCAGAATTGTCTTACAATTTATATGAGGTTTTGAATTCTCACCTATTTACATTGTGTTAAGGATTATATCATTATCTTACTTCATATATTTTGTATACGAAAATAATTCATTGTTGATTAATACATGTAGTTATCTGTATGGTGCTTGTGATGGTGGATCGGCCTCGGTGAAGTTTGGGTTTATTCACCCCGAAACCATACTTGCAAGCAAACTAAAGGACAAGCAGCTGTGTTTACAAATGTCTCAGTCACTTGCAGACAAGCTAGAAAAATTGAAAAATAGAGACTATGTGTTCATTCCTTACAACCCAGGGTCAGATATCTTTGTTGTATTTGTAAATGAACCAGCATTTTGTACACTTACTGACTTAGGTTCATTTGCTTTCAATGTGCAGATACCATTGGACTTTGATTATTCTTGACTTGTCCTCTTTGAGGATATTTCATATAGATTCCCTGAGGAAAGGAATTCAGGAAGGTGCTAAGCAAGTAATAAACCAGTAAGTTTTCACCTTCATTTCTATTCGTCAAAGTTTCAGGATATGTGTAAAAAACAATTCTTGAAAGTGCAATTATTTGTCTTCAGAGGGTTCATGATGTGGCAATTTGCAGTGGACAAAAATATGAAGAAGAAAAATCCGTGGATAATCGTGAAGGTATACTAGAAAATAAGTTAATTTCATTAATTAATACTTTGTAGATATTTCATCTACTAGCCACTAACACCAGTTTTTGCATAATTAGGGACCACGACAGGAGGGATCGATAGAATGTGGATATTACGTGCTCATATACATAAAGGAGATCATAGCAGACGCCAAAATCCTCTCTGACAAGGTTAGATGATAATGATGCAATAAATTATTTTCTTACTCGTTCACCCACAAGATATTAATATTGTTGTACATGATTATGTCTTAGTTCAATTACAAGGACAAATACAGTGACAATGAGATGAATGACATTAGGATTGAGTGGGCGAACCATGTATCTAGCATCATTCTAGATCAGCTTGCAAACAAAAAGTGAAACAATCAGTTATTTGCAAGAAAGATTCACTTATATGAGTACGTTTTTCTGCTTCAATGTTCGGTTAATATAACTAATTTGATGCATCTTTGCTATCAATTTATAGTGTATTTTTATTGTTACAGATGGAAGACTAACAAATTTGAATGTTATTTTGAAGATATAGACGATGATTTTTTTGTTTGAAGATGTAGATGCTGATGGATCTGGTGATTTTTCTGGGACCATGATTACATGATGAAAAGAGCAATTTGGAAGTAAATGGATAGGAACCATTTAAACAGGATCAATCTTTTAGGGAATTTTTTGTGAACAATGTAGAAACTATTATTGTCAAGTTTTTGGAGTACTCCTCTTACGTATATATTGCTCAAGTTGAATGTGGCTCTTTACTATCCATGTTTTATTACTAATAGATTTGGTAGAATTTAATTCTGTTTATTCAAAAATATTTTATTTATTTATGCTAAAAAGTAGCATAAGAAGCAGGAAAGTTGAAGTTGGTTATGGTGGTGGGGCTATGACTCGAGCATTGTAAAGTCGCATGATTGTTAACTACTAGACAGTGGGTTCATATGGTCTGCGGGCTTTGGACAGGAACACGAAGCCCAAATGTTGATACCATGAGTGCATTTTATGTGTCTGGTGCTTCCCGTCACAAAGCAAATGTTGTAAGCTTTGAAATTAGTGAACTGACTGGATGCTTAGTTGCATAGATTTATGTCTATTTCTGAAACCTTGACTTTTAATCTAGTTGTGCCTGTAATTTTGCAGTTTTCTCTTGTGGTAGGAATATGTTGGTTTCTTAACTCTAATGTGTTAAATATTGTAATAATCATCATTCTTTCAAGTTAGTGTGGTGTCTATACAATCCTTTGTGATTGATTTATTATACAACTAAATGAACTTGTCACTGATGGATGTTGGGTGTTTTTACAGGATGCCGAAATGTTGATACAATGAGTGCGTTTTATGTGTCTAGTGCTTCCTGTCACAAAGCAAATGTGGTAAGCTTTGAACTTAGTGAACTGACTGGATGCTTATTAATTCTGAAAATTAATGAAAATATTTGAAAACTAATGAATACGTGCTTTGTTGGTTTTTAATTCCTTGTTTGTTTTCTGGAATTTGATGGATTCTTACTGCATGCTACTTGGAAATGGTAATATTTGGCCGTGTTTGGGTCAAAACAAAGTTTTGCAAGGTTTGGTACTGCTTCATTGTATTTTATTTACTTTTTCCAGAATTGAGATGGAGACTTTGGCTGTTGGAAATATGTTAAGACTGGCTGAAGAACAAAAGGTTTATTTATTTATTCATTTTTTCAATCTTGAGCTTATCAGCATTTAATGTATGGTTGGTTACTTATGTATGCATCACTTTTAAGTGTTTTCAATTTAATTTGTGACTAAACTATCAATGGCAGAGAGAAAGAGAGGAACTGCTCAAAATAATAATCAACCTACAAAAAACACTTGATGCCAAACAAACACTGGAATTAGAGATAGAGCAAAAGAGGGGTAGATATGGAGGTCCAGAAAAATATGGATGCAATTATGCAAGATATAAAGGAGAAGGAAGAAGAAATGGAGCATATTAAAAAACTTAATCAAGTTCTTATTCTCAAGGAGCGCAAAAGCAATGATGAATTGCAGGAAGCTCGCAAGGAGCTAATGAATGTAAGTTATTCTCTGCATGTTTTCAACCAAGAATTGAAGTTACCTTCCCTTTAAAAACTTCAATATTGAGATGAATTTTGCGAAGCTCCGAAGTAATTTTTGTTCATCATGCTTGAATCCTCATGTGGTGTGTCTTGTATCTGTATACTTTTAGGTTACTTACTCACAAATATGATTGCTTGGCTATGACTTTGAATTTGTTAGGTATATAGCTGGAATTGCATTATCGTCAATCTGGCTTTATTAATATGGAAATGCATGCATGATTTTGGTTCTATTTTGTTGTTCAGATTTTGAAGGAGGTGACTATGTATTCTATCATTGGTGTGAAGAGAATGGGAGAGCTTGACCATAAACCATTCCTTACTGTTCTAAAGACAAAATTTGCTGGTGTAGAAGTAGAGGAGAAAGCAATTGAACTATCTTCTGTATGGGAGGATTATCTAAGGGATCCTAGTTGGCATCCTTTTAAAAAAATCATGGATATGGAAGGAAATTGTGAGGTATGCAACCGCCTTCTATTTTTTATTTTAAGCTATGCATCTCTCATTTCTATTATGTAAACAACAAAGAAGAAAATACTTTTTTTGTGATAATATCCATTATATTATAAAAAATTATTGGTTGAGAATATATACTTATACATTGTAAAAGGGATTTATTGCAAGGGGTGCAAATCCTTAGGAGATTTCTGGCACTTTCATCAGTTTCAGTTTGGCCATTCACATGATGTCAATTAATTTAATGTGCATGGTTGTGGACTGCAATGATGGTTCTATCCACTCAAATATTCCTATGTCAAGATGGTCTTAGGTTCTCTTAGCTCATTTAAGTAATTTGTTGTTCTTTATTTTCTTTTATGTCCCTCCCTAAGTGGTTCACAAATTATATCTTTAATACCTTCTTTTTACAATTTTGAGTAACATTTGTGTTATTCCATTTTTGTGCTATTCACTGTACTGCTGTTTTTAATCAATGTGTCATGGAGCATTAATAGTTATTAATGATGTTGTTGCTGTTAGTTCAATTGGATATATATATGTATATATATAGTTTCAATTTAATTCTTTTTCTGTTGCGTTTGAATTATGAGTGTGGTTGTTTTTATTGGCTGAAATGCAGGAGCAACGGGTAAAAACGGGTGAAAAGTGCAGCTGCTATTTAAGAACTGCAAGTGTCTTTATATGCTTCAGTTGTTCTTTTTCTGATACTATTTACTTTACTTGTTAACATGTCTACTATTATGATTGTTATAAGGAACTATTTATATATCCCTTTAATTAAACACTCACGCAGATCATTTATTTCAATAGTATATGATAAATCTAGAAGAGATATTTGTGTGTTGTATATGCCAAATTGGAGTATTGACAGAATCGCACAAGGTAAAAAAATAGGTGTGAGTGTAATACGCCAAATATTGTAAATCTAAAAAAATTTACTGTTTCAAACAATATTTTTCGGTCAAAAGCGCCAAATATAATAAAGATTAAAAATATATTTGTCAGATCGAAATGACAAATATGATCAAATTTAAAAATCATATTTATTAGTTAAAAAACGCCAAATTTTATGAAATTTAAAAAATTTAGCCGTTAGCAAGCTATATTTATCGGGCAAAAAGCGATAAATATGAAACAATTTCAAAAATTTAACTGTTGAAACCTAACAAATTTGTCAAAAAAAGTGACAAATATGTGACTTCTTTACAGTCCAAAATACGCCAAATATTGTAAATATAAAAAGTTACTGTTTCAAACAATATTTATCCGTGAAAGCGCCAAATATCATAAAGATTAACAAAATATTTGTCAGTTCGAAGTGACAAATATGATCAATTTTAAAAAAGTTACCATTGTAGAATCATATTTATCTGTAAAAAAGCGTCAAATATGGTAAAATTTAAAAAATTTAACCGTTAGCATGCCATATTTATCGGTCATAAAGCGATAAATATAGTACAATTCAAAAAATTTGACCGTTAAAACCAACCAAATTTGTCAAAAAAGTGACAAATATGTGATTTCTTCTACAGTATATATTCAGTTATACTTGGCGCTTTTATGTGACAATTATTTATACTATATTTGGCATTTTGACCGACCGTCAAATATTGTCAAATATACCATATTTGGCGGTGCCATTGTTGTCGTTTTTTTGACCGCCAAATATGGTCATATTTGACGGGCAAAGACCGCCAAATATGGATTTTTTTTCTTGTAGTGGATTTAGCTACAAGTGTTGATGGAATCTCCTCTACTGCTTGTTCTGGTGCAAGAGTTGGTTCATGTGAATGTTCTGCAAAATATGGTGGAGACCATTGTGGTGTAGAAGTAGGTGATGTTGGTGCTTCTTAAGCTTGTTATGCTAGTTATGGTTCATCAGAGTGTGGAACATAGTTCTTCTGGAAGTGCTTCATCAAAAACTCTCTCTGTAACAGCTTCCTTCTTGGCAGATTTCTTCTTGCTAATTTTGACCTTTTTCTGTCTCTTTAGGTTAGTGCCTTTTGATTTCTACTTTACATCCTTTTTCTTTTTCTTCGTCTCTACTGTCTTGTATGTGGTAATAATAGTCGATTCAGCTTGTTCCTCTCTGGCCCAGTATCCTTTAGATGCTCCTCAATAATTTCATCAATTTATATAAGAGGTTGCACATTTGTAGTACCTTTGCCATCAATTTTCCTCTCCAACTCAAATTGCTTTGCCTTAATTTCCTTCATATCCTACATAGTGTTAGCTAGAGTAACATTGACTAGAGCAAATTGTTCTTCCACATTACCCATTGAATTTGTTCTGACTATTCTTGGTTTCGATTGAGAATTAGGCAAATCAGATTTGTCATGTAATATGGATAGGAAACCTTTTGTGATAGGCTCTGGCAGAATTTCAGAAGTCTTTTTAGAACTCATGAGAACACCATTTTGAGTTAAAATTCCTTGAATCAAACAAAGAAACACATGTAAATGATAATCAGATTTACAAGCTGCAATCTGAAGTATCATCCTCTATATCCACAAACCCAAATTTATTGGTCTATTGGTGCCCAAATAGAATAGGAATTTTACCCCATCATCTCTAACTTAATTTTGGTGAGTTGAAGGAAACCAATCAAATTGTGCAATTTTATGCAAAATCCTATACGTCTTAGTGAGATATTTTTTATCAATCCCATCTTTTGAGTTCCACATCAAATCATCACACCCAATTAACTCTTTAAGAACAATTTCCATAGCAAAACTATCATCAACAGAATGGAAACTCCCAATAGGAATATCGAAAAATTTGTTAATCACATTAGGAGACAATTTTATCAATCTACCTATACAATATACCTTGTGATAATAAAAGCTTTTTGGGTTTTCAATTGACTTAGGTATATTAGCATAAAACTCTTGAATGAGAGTCTCAATAGAAGGCAAAAAATTGTTTACCATTTTGGTCCAGTAAATAGACTCAAGAAGCTCACCCAGGCCATATCTATTGAAATCAGAAATCTTCACTGGCCTTTCAATCTCCAACTTCCTTTTCGTAGTATGTTTTAGAAAATTGTTCTTCACTTCAATTGTAAGAAACTTGTTGAACTTAGGCTTGATCATGTCCTTCACTTTCCCACCAGGAACTTCTTCATCATCACTCATCGTAGGATCAATTGGAACCTCTTCATGTCGCTATTGCGATTGTTGTGACTGCAAACTGTCACGATTGGTTTGCTCTCCAGTATCGCTTGAGGAAGATAATCTGTTGGTGGTTCTCTAAGACTTGGTCGAAGATGCCATGGTTTGATTTTTGTGCTATGCAAGGGTTCTAAAACTGAGATAAACAAGAGAGAGAAATGGAGAGGCAGAATGCAATATACAATTATGAAAAAGAACTAAAGAACACTAATTGAGTTTGTGATATACTTGGAAAGAAAAAATTTCACTACAAGAAAAACACAAATATTTGACTATTTTTAGCTGTCAAAAGTGATCATATTTGACGGTTACTGTGTGTCATATATGTCACCGTCAAATATGATAATAGTTGATAGTTGGTCAAACAGTCAAATATATACTATAATATATTTTACTCTTAATAAGTAGTCAAGTTTATCTGCAATTGAAATTGATTTTTTAGCATTATTTGACCGTTTTTGGAAGCAATATTTGATAGAAAACGTCAAATATGACGAATTTAACGGTTGAAATTTTGAAAATACTATTACTAATATTTGACTATAACAGTCAAATATAATGAGCGTAACGGTCGGATCCCTTCAAATTTGATTATATTTAACCGTCAAGTATGTGGTGGTAGAATACTATTTGACTCCTTTTTTATAGACAAATATTATTATAAAATAGTATTTTTTATACTTGCCAGTTTGTATTTTGTCAAGTATGAAAGATTTTTTTAGCTCATATTTGACTGTTTATTATTGTCAAGTTCTTCCAAAATAATATTTGTTGTTATTATCATATTTGAATGTTTTTTGCCGTCAAGTATGAATTATCATATATAAAAAATATATATATTTTTTAATAAAATTATAATAATAGATGTATCATTTATATTATATATTCTTTTGTGAAAATATAATAATTTTATTAACTTTTAATATAATAAAAAAAATTTATATTTAAGGTCACGTATATATAGAATAGAAACCTAAACAAAATACAAATGGAATTATAAAATATATATATATATATATATATATATATATATATATATGAGACTTAATATGGAATGTAACACTTGAAAACAATAAATTAACAAAAGCATGGAAGTGATTAGTAACACTTTCTCTATCATCTTGGTTAATTCATATTAAATAAGAAGATAATACATTTGTTCATTCAGTATTTTCATATTCCAACACATTAAGACAACATCTAACATGTCACTTAATTCTTGAGTATAAAAAAATAAAATAAAATAAAAATAAAACAACAACAACAACAACAATAATAATAATTTCCAAGAATGCCTCAAAATTTTGAGAAAGACAAGTGTATATGAATTTTTATAGATAGAGTTTAGATTGTGCTAACAATTAGTTGGCATAATACGAACAATCACATTCATATTGACAAATACTTTGAACATTAATTTTGTCCCTTGCAAGCTACAATGCATTATACCTTCTTGTCATGCCCAACACTGGCCAATAACTTTCCATCTGAAGAGAAATGACAACATATAACTTTTCTACTGCCTTTGCGTATAGAACTAACTTCGTTGAAGGAGAAAACCTAACATGCAGAAAAGAGAGCCATTGCTTTTGTCAATCAATTCATCATTGCTAGAAGCAAGATATCAAATATTACCCTTGGAAGCTCCAACAGCTTGCTCAGAAGGGTTCCTTTTCAATGTGCCAAACAAATCCCTTGTTCATGTGAGAGAAAAGATTCCATATTATCATCTAAGGAGCCAATGTCTCCAAAATGTTCCATGTCTTCCTGCATTTACATAATCAGACTTTTAAAAATGTGTTTTTGGGCTGTAAGAGACATTCGGATATACTATCTCAGCACAAAATACAAGTTAGCAGATCAATTAGAGAGATAAGAGAATCTTTCTTTATGAAGGATCTGTAAGAGAAAGAGGAGTTCTACATTGTGTTCTAAGAGGCATATTATATCATACAGATTGGAGACTCTAAATTTTGCAGTCGGGAACAAAGTGTACCACATTTTAGGATGAAATCTAAACCCATAAGAAAATTAAACACTACCTGTTGACTGAAAAAAAAAATTAAAGACTTCCTTTCTTTGTGTACAAAATCCCAATTGCATCCCAACACTACTTGTTTCTTTCTTTTCTAACACCAGTACTCATGATCTACCTATTGTACCTTGAAACTCATAAACAATATTCCAGCTAAGTTGTATTCCAACATAGCATAAACATGCCTAAACATAGCTTATTACTAAAACAATATTCCAAAATAGTTGCATTCCAACATAGCAAAACATGAAAAAAAAAAAAAAAACATAACTTATACCATGTTAAAATCAGATCAAAGGGAGGCATCCAATATAAGAATTTAAGATAGATTTCTCTAATTGATCAATTGAAGTATCCCTCCACTATTAGGTAAGTGATCCATAAAGTTTTCAAATGAGCAATGGGCACTTTACAATTGCATGCATGTTGCCAAAATTTGACATTTGCATATGTTATCTTAATCAATACACGCTAATGATGTTACCCACAAAATGCAGTCCATCTCTATCACCATAACTGCAGTCATCTTTTCAATAATCCACCAACATACGATCCCAAAAAAATAATTTAGCAACTGTACACCATATATATCAACAAAATCAATCAACATAACTTCTTCAATCTGCAGGGCTACAACATTAGAAATACACTTATTAGAAAGAATTAACAAATATGAAAACCTTATGTACAAGTTAATTATTTTTTGTATTCAACCTTATCTTCAAGCTTTTTCCTGGGCACGCTTCAATAATATGATTTGGGTAACATGCTTTACCCACTCAAATCTGATATCATTAATCTCTTCATCACTATATTTTTCTTTCTTGTTGAACTGTAACATAATCAAGCATAATTACTTCTCTACCAATATCCTAACTTTATAAAACAAGTAAAATTAACACCAACTCACCTTCTCACACAGGATCCTGGGGTCTAACATGATTTCTTTCATATATCTTAAAATGTAATACCCACATTCAAAGTTTCCCACCTGTCTTGGGCCCTATATATCCGTAAATAAATTGTTATTGACATAATAATTGTGTTTACACATTATTGAAATGTCATATGAATATCAAAATCATTAAAATTATACCTTCACTGAAATCCAATAAATTTTCTTCTTTTTATTTCCAACAAATTCTTGGCAAGACATAAACCCCCTACAAGCACATATAATTAACATTAATACTCATAAACTTCCAAAAATTGAATTGTTTTATGTTAAGAATGACATGAAAATACCGGGTTATAACTTCTTTAACATTTTCACCAATAGCTGTCCTCATTGAATCAAGATAATATATCTTGAAGGTTGTCATGTCAAACACCACCACAGTCCAATGGTAGCTGCCACCAACTTATAATAAGTGAATAGTAATACAAAATTCTGGAAATAATTAATCAAATTCTATAAATTAAATTAATACATGTTAATAATAAAAATATACCCTGGGTTGTAAGGAAGAAAAACAAACTTCCTATCTTTGAAACTTTTTAGCTTGTTTGCAATTGATTCAGACATGTCAGCACACAAATTAGCATCTTGAAGCTTGTTTGATAGGATTGTTGATGGGTTGATAAAGCCAAACTGTTGTGTGGCTGATCCTCCTTCTAATGTCTCACATAGATTACTACAATAACAAATACAATCAATGAACTCTTGCCATTCAATTACCACAAAAGAGCAAATCAATTAATTAAATAAATGAACTTTCAAAGTGCAACCAAAAACTGATATCAAAATGTAGTAAATGTTGTTCATGATATTAAAGTATCGACATTAAAAAACCGCGTCTATATTCATAGACAAATAACTATAAATAGAAAGAACATATTTCTTAGCCAAATGAATATGATACAAGAAAACTTAAACATGTTGTGAAGTTGATAACATTTCTATCAATAATGTTTTAGCAATGCATAATATTCCAAAAATAACCCTCTTGTGCCTTTAAGCTATTTTGCAAAACCTCTCTAGTTAACAAACGGGAAAACAGACTTTCACATTTTCAAAATATAATATCTCAAAATCAAATGAGTACCAAAAAATCCTACAAAGTAAAGGGTCAAGCTCCCAAAGTGTAACATCAACACGTAACAAAACAAAAAATAAATCAACAGCATTCTTGCATGTGGGCATGATGATAAAAATAGAACTCCAAATAAAAAGAAAATAAATTAGATTTGCCTAAAATCTGATTATTTCAAATATGCATAATAGTTAATACCAAACAATAAACTTAGTCAATAATGGCATAAAAGATGAAATATATTCAAACCTCATATAAATTGAGATACAGTTTTGAGTTAGCTCCTTATAGTCGATGATGCACCTCATATCACCATGAGACAAATAGGTTGCAACATTGTACCCAAATAATCCAACCTCAAACTGAATTTTAATGTCTTTATCCTTGTCCACCCCAATGTTCACTAATCCTTCAAGCATCACCACTGCATTAGGTTTTGGGATTTGCTTCTTACCTTTTTCTTCATCCCTTTGCAGTGCTTTCAACTCCTGGCTGACTTTCTTTTTTTGTGGTGTTGATTAAGTTGCATCCTATGTTTAAAAAACTCAAAAAATATTAGTAAATTTCATGCATTTAAGGTTAAATTGAGGCAAATGATAGATAAAACATAAATTGAGTGATGTTCGTTCTTCATTACCTTATCAGTTTCAACAACAAGATATGCAGGCCATTCCACATGTTCCCCTACTGCATCATATATGGTTCTGGTATATCTTCATTCAACTGTATAGGTAGCATGTCAACTCAATCGAAACAAACCTCAATGCATACCACCATGTTTGGATCCCCATCCGTCAAAATTTTTCCAATTGCCTTTGTGTCTCCATCTAGTTGCACTTTCAAATTACAACATCTAGGCTAAAACAAATTAGAAAATAATATATGATTTTCCATAACTAAACAAAAGGTCAACAAAAATATTTATATCTATACCGTTAAATCTCACATATATTCTTACTTGTGTAGTTTGAGCATGTGGAGTTTGCTCCTTCGCACCATCCTTCTCATCTTCCAATTTCATTTCCTTTTTTCACTTTGCTAGTGCTACTTGTATGTACTGCTTCACTTGAGACCTTGTCAAATGCCACAGATGGAGTTTTCACCATGTCCTCATATTTATGAACTCCAAAATTGAATTGACTCTCTGCCACTATGTTACTTGACCCTCCCAACTTAACTATCGCTACTTGGCTCATGAAAATGGCTATCTTTGCATCTCTTTCTTTAATTTGTTTTTTCAAGTCTTCCACAATTTTTTCACTTTCATAAGTTCGATGTAATCTTGAAAAATACTTTAAAGGTGTCACAAATTTGCCCAGCCCCCTCACCCTCCCACTATACTCGCCTTTCTCTAATGCTCGGGCAAGAATATCATTGCAATCTGAAGTGTCTATAACACCCGATGCTGATTGTGCCTTTAACTCATCCTATAGCAGACCAAAATTATTAGGTAAGAGTTATAATTTTTGTTGGACAGGTTATCCCAACTAGTATAAAAACATAGAATTTAATGCTAAATAGATAGAATTACTCACAATCTTCTCCACAATAGGAACCACGTTCGGATGGTAGTTACCATCTTTCTTTCTTTTTCTATCTTGCACCCACAAATCAGCTTGATCAATGGGTGAAGTCCAATCACCAGATTCCTCTCACTAGACATATTAAGGAATAAATAAATTATCTTATTTGGAAGCTAAATACCACTTGTATGAAAACCATAAACACTCACATAAATAAACACAACCATATTACCATTTTTTCTTCCAACTTTACATAACCTGATCCTCTAGTACAATGGTCATATTTGTTCTTCTTTCTTCTCTTGCTTTGAATTGTGCGATATTCCTTCAGATTTTGTAATCAATTTCATATGTCATTATATACATATAACAAAATAAATTGACCCATAGCAAAATTTATTAAGATCATTAAACATTCTGTGTAACTCAAGTTAATAAAACAAAATTCAGATTAGAAAATGAATTAGTCTTTTACATAAAAAGACTAATCTAACTCAACTGACATTAACTAACTCTACAATAATATCTAAAGAAAATGCTAGGTTAATGTTTCGAAAGTTACATTTGTTCTAAAACATTATTTATGGCAACTGAGTTCATAGTTTGATCAAAAGGGTTTAACAAACAAAATGTGACATCACTGTTTTCTTTCTACATACGAAATAGACTTCACATGTACATGTCACAAGGCATGCACTTATGCATTTTTTATACATCATCCTTCAATACCTTCTCTTACATACAACCTAAAAAGCAAACCAGCAGATAATTTTAAGTTATGATGACCTTTCATGCTGAAATTCCAGATTTGAGCAAACTAATGCAAACAAATTTAATAAGAATCTTTACCTAAAACTCATCACTCACACGGTTTGCAACAAATTTGTCCCAATCTTCCTGTTGAATTTTTCCGTGATACTCCTCTGGTGGATATTTCAATTTTGTTGGATCATCCTTATTTGGCAAAATGAATCTACTGGTCAACCAAAACTTAAAATTTTTCCAAGCTGTACCAGCTTCTTGCAACAAATAAGTCTTCCATTTGTCATCAATGTCAAATTTGCTCTACAAAAATTGTTTTAAACAATTAGAACAAAACACATACAAAATATTGTTACATCATAATAGATTAAGATGAGTACCATAATTTCTTCCCATATCTTGTTTTTATAGTTGTCTTTCACAGCTTTCCAACTTGGATATGTCATAGGGACTGAATCACGTGCCAAAACACCAATAGTGGATATGAGTGCATTCCTATTCTCCCCAATTGGCACCCCGTTGGTGGTAGTTATAATCGGCAGCTTCACACCTTTATTTTTTTTGTTTGTTCTAACTCCTTTGCATATGCCTCTTTTCTTGTGCTTTCTTGGTACCTCCCTACTATTCTGACCATCATTCAATTCTTTATAAAAAACACAACATTTTATTAATCCATTAAATACACCTATTAATATGGAATGTATAAGGAATATGCAATATACTCTAATACAATAATGATTTTTCAAAATAATACAATTAATAAACAAAGTAAAACCATATATATTA
The DNA here is from genome assembly GCA_013180625.2 of Boswellia sacra. Taxonomy (NCBI): domain Eukaryota; kingdom Viridiplantae; phylum Streptophyta; class Magnoliopsida; order Sapindales; family Burseraceae; genus Boswellia; species Boswellia sacra. The sequence continues at coordinate 161,554 of SNVD02007239.1, read as the reverse complement.
TTTGATAAGGTGAACCTTTTAACATTTATTACAAATTGTTGACAGTTTTGTTGTCAATCCATATGCCATCTAAATCCTCTCTAAGGCACCCACTCTCATCGTCCTCAAATGTGTCAAATGACTCAACAGTAGGTAAAGCATTTGTGAATGGATGTTGTTCAACCAATAAAGGCATTTCATCTTGACTTTTATCTATTTTGTAACATTTATCGGAGTTGAACTGCACTATAGACCATCTTTCATCACTTTGGTCTGTCACATAAAATACTTGCTTAACTTGCGAAGCAAGAACAAATGAATCTGACCTGTGTCTGACATGAGTGAGATCAACCAATGGCACCCCGAATTCATCAACTCTAACACCCCCATTATTGTCAACCCAATCACATTGAAACATAAGGAAGCTGAAGGAGTGGTAATCCAACTCCCATATCTTGTTAATTACACCATAAAAAGTTAGATCCCCAACTATTGGATTTTTGTCTTTGGCACTAGAAATTTACATTGTTGTTGCCACAATGCTAACTCCACTATTTTGATGGACTTTGTGTTCCCCATGCTCTCTTGTATGGTAATGAGAGTTGTTGATGATGTAACCGGAATAACTTCTCACATATGGACGAGGCCCTTCTGCTAACCATTTCAATGTGGGAGAGATGTCCTCATTATTATTAACAGCATTCCCAACCTATTAAAGATCAATGCTAAAAATGTAAATTTGAAGCTCTATATAGAAATTATTTACCTAAAAACACTAATTCAGAAGGCAATATGTTGAAAGTCAATATGCACCTCCGATTTAAACCATGAGATAAAGGTACGGTTGTGTTCGTCTTTTAGCCACTTTGCATTTTTCACTTGCCTAGGAAAACTAGTCTTCAACCAATTCATATGCATTCTAGCAAAACAAATACAACATTGGTTAGATATATAGGACAGAATAAGGAATTGAAATGGAACTAAAATTAAAAGAAGAAATAAGAAAATTAGATACTTACTCAATGTAAGGTTGCACTTCGTCCATGTTTTGTAATACATATAGGTGCACTTGTGACCATTCTTCTTGAGAAATAGAAATCACTCGACCTCCAAGTAATGGACCATCAAATTCCATAGGTCCATCAACAACACCAACATACTCTGAGCAAAAATCAATTGCCTCTAATGCAATGTAACACTCAGCAATACAACCTTCTGGTCGATTTCTATTCCGAACAAATCCTTTAAGAATTTTCATGTATCTCTCAAAAGGATAAATCCATCTAAGATAGACAGGCCTACACAACCTAACTTCTCTAACCAGATGTACTATTAGGTGCACCATGATGTCAAAAAACGAAGGTGGAAAGTATTTCTCAAGCAAACACAAGGTTATGACAAGTTCACTTTGAATTTTTTGTAACTTAGGAACTTCAACCACTTTGGAGTAGAGGTTATTGAAGAAGACACACAACTTAGTAATGGCGTACCGAACATGCTTAGGCAACACCGATCTCAAGGCCAATGGTAATAATTGTTGCATCAAAGCATGACAATCGTGGGACTTAAGACCAACCAACTTTAAATCATCCATGGATACAAGGTTCCTAAAATTGGAACAATATCCAAAAGGAACTCTATGGCCATGTAAAGTTTGGCAAAATAATTGTTTCTCTTTCTTACTCAGTGTGTAACAAGCAGGAGGCAAATATGTTCAACTGTTTTTGTGAGATGGTTGTAATTTTTCCCTCAAACCCATCTCTACAAGATCTAATCTAGAGTTAAGATTATCTTTTGTCTTCCCCGGAATATTTAGTAGTGTGCCATAAATACTCTCACAAACATTTTTTTCAATGTGCATCACATCTAAGTTGTGTCCAACATATAAATGTTTCCAATACGGGAGACCGAAGAAAATTGATTTTTTTCTTATAACATTGGCTTTAATTAGGATCACTTTTCTTTCTTTTCCTATCCTTACTTTTCCTCCAAATATTTTGGAATTTTTCTAGTTTTTGTAAGATGTCCTCCCCGCTAAGTGGTTTGGCAGGGAGACCATGTTCTGGGTGTCCATTGAATGCCATTTTCTGATACCTATATGGATGACTTAGAGGAAGGAATCGTCTATCACCCATGTAGATGTTTTTCTTGCCATGTTTTAACCTACATGAAGATGTTTCTTCCCCACATATTGGACAACCATAGTACCCTTTTACAGAACACCCAGAAAGGTTGCCATATGCTGGAAAATCATTGATTGTCCATAACAATACGGCCCATATGTTAAAAGTTTCCTTCTTGTAAGAATCATAGACATCAACTCCTTCATCCCATAAAAGTTTCAAATCATCGACCAATGGTGCCAAATAAACATCTATGTCATTACCGGGTTGTCGTGGTCCCGATATTAGAAGAGATAACATAATAAATCTCTTTTTCATACACAACCATGGAGGAGATTATAAACAACAGTAAGCACAGGCCACCAAAATAAGTGCTACTCAAGGTACTATGTGGATTTATCCCATCAACTAAAATTCCTAATCTAAGATTTCTACTTTCAGCACCAAAGGTAGGCCATAACCGGTCAATTAATGTCCAAGATGGGGTGTCAACAGGGTGCCTAAGTTTTCCATCTATGATTCTACCATTGGCATGCCAATTAAGGTTATTTGCAATCTCAGGAGATTGAAATAACCTCCTAAACCTTGGAATTGGGGGGAAGTACCACAAGACTTTGACAGGGATGCCTTTTCTAGATTTAAAGCTGTTAGACGTTTTCTTCCATCTTGACAATCCACAAGTAGGACAAGAGCCAAAAGATGCATACTCTTTTCTATGTAAAATGCAATCATTAGGACGTGCATGTATTTTTTTCATATGACAATCCTAATGAAACCATTGTTTTCTTTACTTCGTACATGGATGAAGGCATTTCATTTTGCGGTGGCAACATTTCTGAAATTACTTTAAGTAATTCTGAAAAACTATTATCCGACCATCCAAATGTCCCTTTAATATTATAAGGTTTCATGAGTGCTAATAATTTTGTGTGAGTTGTGCATCCTGGGTATAAAGGCTTCTCAGCATCTCCAAGTAAATTTTTCAAAGATTTCTGATCATTGTCACAGTATTTGAATGCCTCATTGACCATATCTATACCATTATCTATAGGAAAAGAGCATTCATCAAATGATGAGTTGATGAAGTTACTAGGTTCACTAATTGGATTTGCTTCCCCATGCCAAATCCAAGTTTTGTAATTTGTGTCAAAACCATTGGAGAATAAATGATGATGTACTTTATTTTTAGTATGAAAGTCCGAGCAACGACAAGCATTGCATGGGCACCTTATGAAGTTTGGGTTAATTGTGTGGGCAGAGGCAAAATCTAAGAAATTCCTAACCCTAATGTCATACTCAATAGACAACCTATCCTTCCACATCCAAGATTTGTCCATTCCTTGTATTGGTGAAAACCTGTTGAAGCAATTAAGCTTAAGAATGTTGCTAAGGATAAAATATATAATTGGTAAACACAAATCAGGTTTTCTTTTGAAGTCTTTGTCATTGTTTTGCTAGCTACTTAAGTTTTTTGATTTGTATTTTCTGATTTGTATATTTTTCTGGGTTAAAAGGCAACATATGTATTATTTATACATAGACACTAGTTTAATGCTATGGCAACTGAGAAATGATTTGTGTTATGAATGGGGTGAATTTACAAGATTAAATGGGTGAAATAATATCCACTAGAATCTAAAACAAATGCCTAAACATACAATAAATATAAAGAGACACGTATAATTGGGCATAAAGATAATTAATAATAATATTATGATCATTGTAAGCATGTATACATCTATATACATGTCATCTACAGTGCTTTACTATTTTACTCTATGCATGAGACATAACATTAATCCATATAGATAATCTCAAAGCTCAAACAAACATTCATGGTCCAAAAAATATGTAGTAATATGCAGTTTTGTTGACACTTCAAATTTCATATATGATTTATAATGCAATAACTTCGAGAAGAAAAATACCTGGTCACGCTATTTGACTAATGTTAATCCTCTAGCCGTTGATGCTGATATTGAAACTTAGATTGAAAAAGCTATGAAGTTGGCGTTGATATAAGTCACACAAAAATTTTCTGTGAAACAAGAAATAATTCTACATTACTCCTAAAAGGCACATAATTTTGTAGGTCACTTTGTCACAAAATCCAACAATATCCATACAGTAATGCTAATCAGATTAATATAAACAGATCACCAACTCCTTAATTTTAACATAAACAATATGATGAATTGATCCGACACATAGCATGTCCCAAAAAAGAAGGAAAAAGGTAAAAAATCAGATCAGAATAACATGTCCATGGTCTTTACCGATCAGATATATATCTTGCTCCGCAGACAATTTTTATATTGATTAGGCTAAGAATTCAGAAAAGTTCCTTGTAGGTGTATTTGGAATATATAGCCATCAATCTTTTCTTAGTTTCAAAAATTTCAATATCCTCAAGAATGATCATAAGAAAAATCAACTACAGTTATTTATTTGCTAATTTTTTTTAATTTAAGTGATAGGTATAACTTGGAAAGATATAATATTGCCTACTTCAAAAGGAAAGCGTCATCATAAATCATAGTGAAAACAAATTGAAAAATATTGAGTCTAACCATATTATACAATGCAAATTAATTTGTTATTCAAGCTAGTGATTTTATCTTTTTAAGGAAAAATTGAAAGTAATTATATAGGAATCAATTCTACATTAGTTTTCAAGTTATGCTTTCTTTACAACTAAATGATATGGTTTAGCAAACAGTGTTTGTAAAATTTAATAGCTTTACATGAATAGGAGGGTGCAAAGTGGAGGAGAATGTGGAGTTGAAACGGTGAGCCAACTGTTTCGTGAAGATAGGTAACCAAGTCTATAAAGAAAAAGAAATAAATCATTATAGTCAAATAGTAAATATAAACTGAGTGCAAAGAAGAATTGAGTGAGACAGAATAGATAGACATAGCAGTATACTAACCAGCCAAATAGTATCATTTCAAACCAAACTAGAAGAGAATGTATATGGCATCTATATCATAGCTAACTTCTAACCAATAAAACTCATGCTTATTAAACAGGCATGTGTATCATAACATTAATCTTTGTTATATGGTGCATGAGAGCAAATTTTCTTTGCTATCTTATACATTTGCATTGAAAAAGCAAACTCCTACCAAATTTCCACTTATGGTAGTAAATCCATTAAAAAAGAAGGAATTCACAAAAATATTCAAAGATAAAATATTCATTTTCCACAAATCAATGTCAAAGGTTTAGATGACGATAAGTGGTCAAGCATTGAGCTAAACTAAAAAAAAATCTTTCAAAGTCAGAATGGGTTCAAGCTTCCTTACCCATTATAAAATCTGCTTCAACTAGTGATGCATGCACAAAACAATTAATTAATTAAAAAATTCTTGCAAGTGAAATCAATTTTTAGAAAGTCAAAACAGCATGGATAGAATTACATAGGCTATTCAAAAGCATTAAATGATGTAAAATAACATACTAAAGGGTTTATACCAACCTAATGAATTTTAGGTAGTTATTTACAGCATATAGAAACATTGGAACTACAAGAAGAACACTGTTTCAAGCTACCTGCAAGAAAGTAATGAGAGATTGCAAGAATTAGAGACCATGAAGAGTGATCAAACGCTCATACACAACTAAAAAGCATAAACAAACATGGCATGAAAATTTCAACGAACAAACCCACTACAGATTTAATAGAATGAGCTAGCCATCAAAGGCCAACCATCTCATTTCTACTTACCACCTGCCCACTTCCCTGTACTCTCCCTCACACACATTGAGAAATTTTAACAAATTTTCATGTAATAAGCTTAATCAGGATCTAATAAATAAAACAAAGCATAATCAATAGCAGAGAAAAATGTTATAAAAGTTAATGGATACCAAAAACATGTTTAAAGAATTTACAGAAACTTTAAAAATCAAGTGAGAGGATCTGATTGTTCTTAGAAGATAGAAGAAGAAAATTTCAGCCAACCCATATATTAAAATTATCTCATGAATCGTTATATCTAAGAACAATTAGATCCAACTTATTGAAAGATGAAAAAGTAGTCTTCTTGAGGAAAACTACTATTGTAATTAACTCCTAGAGATTAGGTAATTTGTAATCATGAATATTTAGAACTAAAGTTTGAGTATTTTCTAGGATTACTGCACATAAAATCCATTCTAGTCAACATTTAACAAAAATTATAAGACCTTGAAAGATGAGGAAAGTCTACTAATATTATTTCTATTATGTATATGTACAATTTTGAGTGTGCTTGTAGCGTGGAATCATGTATAAGTGCTAGTACAACAGTGAACAAATATCTTTTACTAATTCGTAAAACCAGATTCAATAAATGGTATTGTAGAGAATCTTAGCCATTTTTTTATTATTATATTTAGTATCATATAGTCCACAGCCCCAAAGGCAAAGAGAATCTAAGGGTACGAAATGAAAATTAATTGAACAGTGATTAGCTTCGACCTCATTTCGCTAAATTTGGGAGAAAAAATTCTTTAGTTAAATTGCCATGCAATCCTCTGCTTTGGAAATAATTAGTAGGTAATATATATCCATTTATTACCTCAATTATCTTTAACAGCTACTACTAATTCAATTTGAAATTTAATTCCTAAATGTAAATGAAACAAATTGTAAAGCAAGCGACAAAGATATCATTAAAGCAAAAAAAAAAAAAAAGTGTAGGAAATTAGGAATTAATCAATCAAAGTGGTTAGCAAACACATGCATCTATTAGCAAATGATACCAACAAAGCTATCTGTCGAAAAATATTACGAAAAAGAAGCTAGTTTTAAGTGTTACAACAATCAACTGCAACTTCGACATAAACTAGAGAATTAGTTATAGTCTCTTGCAAGTTACACAGAGGTTATCATACTATACAGTTCAAACTACTATTAAAAGTCTTAAGAGAAATTCAGTTATGTCATCAACAGTTGACATACTTAAGTATCACATAGCTTGCAATAATTACAAAAAGAAATTACGAATACATTGAAATAACTCCACCAATGGTTGATCATTCATGGTTGTTTTCAAATGGTATAACAATCCAAGGATGAAGCTATAATTGGATTGGATATGAAAAAAACAAGAGACCTCAGTCATCAAGTAAATAATAATTGCTAATGTTATTGCACACTCATATGAAGATCAAAATTTTTTAGTGGAAAGTGAAGCAAATGAAAATGGATTGTGCCTCTTCTCTTCCAATCTGAATCTATTTCTTTTCACATGAATCATAACAATCCTCCACTCTTATTCGCATTTCATAGTTCTTTCATCTCAAGACAGAAGACTTCATATGGACTGAAAAGAAGGGACAATCATTTTCTAACAAAATCACAAATTGCAACTATTCTACTCTAAATTAATATTTTTAAATTATCATGGGTCTCATTCAGACTCTATTGAAGCTTTCACACACACAATGCAACCTCATCAAAAAAGAAAATTATAGTCAACACTCTTGTTCAATCACTGAACTAAGCATAAATGATTGTCCTTTAATTTAAATTGATTTGGACACTGCAAACAGTTACACACACACACACACAAATATATATATAGTAGATAAAAGGTAATACCAGTTTGGTAGATTAGGAATTCACTTTTCAATATGAATCAAATAACAAAATGTTAAGAATCTTCACTAAAAAATTTAAAAGATGACTACCACTTGCAAACACATATCTTAAAATTTTTTCAGTACATAACTAACTACCATCTAAGAAATTAATTGTCCTTGAATCAACCACCCTTGACCAGCAAATAGGCATAAATGGGACAAATTCTTATCATAATCTCCATTGAGACTTGTGCAAGTAATGCAACCTACTGCCTCTTTGCGTATGTGTAATAAGCCATTTAGCTTTCTTGAGGATATGAAATGGATATGGTTTTTGGTGAATAACCACTCTCATAGTTGTTATCACAGCACCAAGAAAGTTGTATGAATGGGAACAAACGTAATAGCGGTTATGGAAGTCAACACTCCACCATACTAATAGCTCATGCTCCTACATAAAGTACCACTATTCATGCTAGTGATAAAACATAAAAAGTATTGTTTTAGAACCATTAACTATTAAGTGAGCTAGAAACTATTTATATAATAAATAAATGCTAATTAATTTGATTTGTTTTAATGCATGCAATCAATATGTTAATTTTACTTAATTAATTCAGTAGAATTAGTTAATTAAAATGCATGAAATCAATATATTAATTTTGCTTAATTATTTCATACATAGGTATAGCAAGTAGCTAAATTGATATTCAACGAGCGTAATATTAATTACTCGAATCAAGTGTGATTCAATTGCACACAAAGCAATTTGAGAATGGCTAAAACTCCATAAATTTAGTATATCCAACTCATTGATCTTAATGCTTGATACAAAAGTAACAATCTCATATCAATATTACCATTGTACAATCTATTGCTACTGCCAGACTTAGCTTGTTTGGCTTCCCAATTCACCTCTTAAATCCAACAAAAGAACAAATAAATAAAGTATTGGATTAGAATAAAACCTGGTACATACTCCAAGGTCAACACCTTTATGTCATATAAAAATACATTTATATGTACTCTGCAGCAAATACATTCAAGGGAAAAAAAAACACTCATTAGTTAAGTAAACTTTCATTAAAAAAAAATACTCTAATTGCTTTTATTTTTCTTTATCTTTTACCGTGAGATATCATATGTACTTCAGTCAGGTCAAGAGCTATATATAACTATATACACACAAATTTTAATTAGGTGAAATGGCATATATTCATACAACTACAGCAAAGTAGAAGAGACTTTCATACCTAAGAGTAGAAATAAAACCATGGATTTATATCATAATCCATGTCCCACTGAATTTTATAAGAAACCATATGTACTTTAATGTTTACATATGGAAAGAGTAATTTACAATTGAGTGACTAAGCAAAGAAAAAATCCACAGAAATATACAACCAACACATCAGCATTCTTAGGAATCTAAGTATCAACTTACATTTTTTGAAATAGAAATAATCTCCTTCAGTGCTAATAGGCAACTTCATAATAAGGTATAAGCTTTTGTATGCAAGAAAGTCCAATAACACTAAGTTTCAAATTTCTAACTTCACAAGCCATTAGAAATAATCCCATGTTATGACTTTATATTACAATAACACTAAAAATTCATTCAATTTTGAAATTAACCAAAGGGCAAGTGAGTCACGTGACTGCATCAAGCTAAGAAGAGAGTAAACAATTCAATAAAAAAGAAAAAAATAGAGTAAAAAGACTCAAAAATTAAATTTTTACCTTTGGAATTGCTTGTTCTGTGCCGTCCCTGATGGCCGGATAATGACAGTGAGCTTTGACAGAGAGAGTGTGAAGATTAAATTCTATAATGAGTATCAAAGCTCTCTCAGATCTGTAAGCCAGAGATAGAGATTGTGTGATCAATCTTGTGCTACAAGAAAAAAAAGATTTGATTTTATAAACTGATTTTACAAACTGATTTTATATATGCCAATAAAAAATTTGAGATATTGCATACGTAAACGAAGAAACTCTTAGCCCCCATCCAAAGCATTCAAAAACAAAGAAACCCAAAACAAAAAACAACCAGCCCCTATTCAAAGCATGAAACCGTTCAAAGAACCAACCCCTGCCCTTGTGCTCACAAAAACAGTCACCTCTCCACCAAAAAAATACCATCGAAAACAAAAAAAAAAATAGACAAGAAATCAAAGAGATTATCCAGTGAACTTGAGAAATCAAACAAGAAATCAAATAGAAGAGTGAGAAAGAAAGACGAGAGGAGAGGAATTTTAACAAACTTACATGAACTTCAGAGAGAAAGTGATGGAGCGAAACTGAGGCAGTGAATGAAGAAATCAGTGACCTACTGTAACTAAGGGACTAAAAGAGTAAAGAAATCAAGTGAGGAAGGAAGTGACTAAGTGAATCATTGAGTGAATCAGTGAGATCAATAAAAGATAGATAGAGAAAATATAAATTTACCCATAAATAACAATTGGCAACTTACCAGAGGTGAGAAATCGGTGACTATGATAGATGCTCTGGGATGTCAATGATGCATGAGTGACAAATCGGTGACTAATGAAGCAACAGATCGAGGGAGTGAGGGAGGGGGCGACAGACTAAGTGAGGGAGGACACAAATCGGTAAGGGTGTGAGAGAGTTATTGATGATTCAATCACTTAATAGAGGAAGGGAGGGAGGGGACAAGTGATTTCTAGCAAAATAGAAGACGTAGAGAGGGCGGAAGAGATAAGGAGATAGCGGCTAGGGCAAATCCTAAGAGGGAAATGCCGAAAATCAGGGAGGGAAATGAATATTTATATAAAATGGCAAATTTGTAATTTAGTTAAATTATAATAGTGTCAAATAAGTGTAAAGGCGGGTTGACTTTCTAAAGTTATATTATATTTGACTGAGTTTTAAGGAAACCCCTCAAATAAACAAAACTAATGCGTCAAATATGTAAAAAATTTCTTGTAGTGAAAAGTCCTATTCTTGTTTGGTTACCAAAACAATTTCAAATTTTAATTTGTTTTTCCAAAACAAACTTATTAATACAATTAATGACATAAATTCAAATTTTGATTTTTATTAAAATAAAAAATTCTATAAGAGAAAGGATTCCCGCCACTGAAGTCTCTCCTCTCAAACCAATAATGTTGACATGGCACTTTTGACACATGGACACATAAAGAAAATCAAATTTCAATTAGGCTTAGATGATATTGTATGATATAAATAATATAACAGAAGACAATTACAATTATCATAACAATAATATTTGGACATTATTTCAATCATTCTAAGGAAGCATATTTCAGAGCTATTTATAATCAACATAAGAAAGATGTTTAACTTTATTTTTCATTCAATTGAGATGTCAAAAATGACATTTTGATATATTTACAAAAATTAATCACATTGGATTATGAATTAAAAACACAGTAGTTTTCACACAATATAGAGGTAGCTATTTTCATTTAAGTAGGTGACCTTAACATGTTTCGTAGATACCCTGAGGCTACTCTTAATGATAGCTTTCACACAGTATACATTGGCAGCACTCTCTTTATTTTTCATTTTTAACTAATATCTTAATAAAAACACAGTATAGATTACAGCTCATACATGCTTGACTAGAAGAAAACTTATGATATTACATATATAATTAACATAATATAAAGCAATGCTTATTCAAAAAACTGACAAATGCCTAAGGCCTATCTTAAATTCTCAAATCTTGTTGCATTTAATGCCTTAGTGAACAAGTCAGCCAATTATTTTTTAGTCGAGATATGTTCAATGTGTATCACCTTTAACTCTACAAGGTCCTTCATGAAATGGTATCTTATGTCAATGTGTTTTGTTCTAGAATGCTGAACTAGATTTTTGGAATTATTTATAACACTAATGTTGTCACAAAACACAGTTATAGGTTTTTGTTCAATACTATAATCTCTTAGCATTTGCTTCATCCAAAGTAGTTGTGTACAACAACTTCCTACTGCAAGGTATTATGCTTCTGTAGTAGACAAAGAGATGAAATTTTGTTTTTTGCTATGCTAAGAAACCAAATGAGTACCAAGGTAAAAACATCCCTCTGATGTGCTTTTTTTGTCATCTGCATTCCTTGCCCAATCAGTATCACTAAACCTTGCAAGACAAGTATTTGCTTATTTAGAAAACTATATCCTACTGTTAGAAGTTCCACAAATATATCTGATGATTCTCTTGGCTACTGCCAGGTGAGATTCTTTAGGATTTGCTTGAAATCTTGCATAAAGTCCTACACTAAAACATAAATCTAGTCCACTTGCAGTGAGGTAAAGTAAGTTGCCAACAATGCTTCTATACAGAGTTGCATCAACCTCCTTTCCTGCATCATCTTTCAAAAGTTTTAAGTTAGTACAGATTGGATTTCTCATAGATTTTGCCTTTTCAAGTTCAAATTTATTTACAAGGTTCTTAGCATATTTTGATTGAGATATGAATATCCCATCATCTATTTGCTTGACTTGCAATCCAAGAAAGAAATTTAATTCTCCTACCATGCTCATTTCAAACTCTTCCTGCATCAACTCTACAAACTCATCAGTTTTGCTTTTATTAATTGAGCCAAACACAATATTATCCACATACATTTGAGTAACAATAAAATAACTAAGTGTATATTAATAAACAAGGTATTATCATTGTTACCCTAATGTAGCCTCTCTTAATCAGAAAATTTGTCAATCTTTCATACCAAGCTCCTAGGGCTTGTTTCAAACCATACAAAGCTTTATGTGACTTGTTCACAAAATCATAATGTTTAAGATCTTCAAATCCTTTGGGCTATTTAACAAAAGCATCTTTATTGAGATAGGCATTCAAGAAGGTTATCTTAACATCCATTTGATACAATTTAAAATCAAGCAAGCAAGAATAGCAAGTAATAATCTGATAGACTCAAGCCTAGCTACCAGTGCAAAAGTTTCATCAAAGTCTATGCCTCTTACTTGTGTGTAATCTTGTACCACTAACCTAGCTTTATTCCTAACTATTTGTCCATTCTCATCGGTTTTGTTTTTAAATATCCACTTAGTTCCAATGACATTTGCATTTTGTGGTCTAGGGACTAATTCCCAAACTTTATTTCTTTTGAATTGATTGAGTTCATCTTACATAGCCTAAATTTAAACATCCTCTTTTAAAGCTACTTTAACATTCTAGGCTTAATTAATGAACATAACAAGTAAATCTTACCCGATTTCTTACCTTGCTTCTGGTCTTCATTATGCCATCTAGACTTCCAATGATTGAGTTGGTTGAATGTGTCATTTGTATCCAAGAAGGTGGATCTTTTCTCTCACCATCATTTCTGATTAAGTTTCTATCTAAGTCTATGTTGTTAGATGTTGCTGTTATGTCTGTTGTAATAGCAGCTATTTCTTTTGTCATAACAAAATCTTTCTTACTGTTACTACTGAGTGGTGCTAAACTTTTTACATTTTTTATGAAGCTAGTTATGCTTTCTTCATGAGAGTACTTTGCATAATCCTTAATGTATCGAACACTAAATTTGCAGACTCTATCATAGTCTTAGTTCAAAGATTATAAACAAAAAATGTCTTACTGTTCAGTGCATATACCACAAAGACCCTTTTCATCACTTTTAGGATCGAATTTACCTAACTATTCAGTGTCATTTAAAATATAATACCTGCATCTAAAAATATGAAAATACTTCAAGTTAGGTTTTCTTCTTTTTAAAATCTAATAAGGAGTTTAGTTAGTGCCAGGTCTTAAAAAATTCTATTTTAAATATAATAAGCAGTGCTAATTGCTTCAACCCAAAGTATTTTGGTCAACTTCTTGCTATTGAGCATCACTCTAACAATCTCTTGAAGTATCTTGTTTGTTCTCTCTGTAATACGATTCTGTTAAGGTATTTTAGGGGCTAAAAATTTGTGTGCAATTCTATGATATTTGTAGAAATCAACATAGCTGACATTTTCAAACTCCTTGCCATGGTCACTCCTTATCCTCACTATCCTGCCAATGTTCCTTTTTTTCTCGTTTTCAAGCTTAACACAAAGATTCCTAAAAGCTTCAAAAGTGTAAGATTTTTCTCTAATAAAATCAACCCAAGTATATCTAGAGAAATCATCAACATAAACAAATGTATATCTCTTATCAGAAATGCTTTCAATCTACATAGAACCTATGATATCTATGTGAAGCAAATCAAGTATTTTAGATGTGCTAAGATGTTACACAGACTTATGTACTTCTCTAATTTGTTTTTCCAATTGACATGGTATACATATCTCATCAGATTTATCATTAAGTTTAACACCTCCAACAATACCTAACTTAGTTAATTTAACCAAGTCTTTGTAATTTAAATATCCTAACTTTTGATGCCATAATTTCAAATCTGATATATTAGTATCAAATGTGTTTGTTAACAAATAACAATTATTCGAATATCTATTTCCTTATAAAATGCATTTTCCTACATCATTTAAAACCATGCATTTGTTTTAAGTAAATTTTACAGCATAACTATCATCCCATATCTGACTAATGATAATTATATTAGCTTTTAATCCATTAACAAGTGAAACATTTTGCAATTCAATTAAACCTTTAACATTTAAAGTGTCCTTACCGATTACCTTGCTCTTTGCACCATCACCACATGTGACAATTCCTTCCCTGCATGACTCAATTTTTCAAAATATTCTTATTTCCAGTCATGTGCCTGGAACAACCACTATCAAAATACCAAATGTTATTAGAAGAATCATTAAGTACAGTAAGAGATATTATAGGTTGTTCTATCTTTCTCAACGTGCTGCTATCATGTTTTAGGTAACTACTTGAACTGTTTTGACTTTCAAACAAAAGTCTCAATAATTTAAAGCATCTAAGTCAGTTATGCCCTTTGACACCACAAATATATTATGTTGGGACAAATCTTCCTCCTTTTTTAGACTAGATTTTTAAAAAATTAAACATGACACAAAAATATCACTACTTTTTGAGCTAGGACTTAACCTTTTTGAGCTAGGTTCAGAAATATTACCCGGTGTAGAGGCTTTTACAAGCACAGTATTTGATGAAGATGTAATATAACCTTCTGAATAACCCAAGCCATGTTTTTTAAAACTGTCTCTTCTAAGACTCAAAACCTGAGCAAGTTTTATTGACCCAATTCTAAGTTAATTAATACATTTTCTGCTTTCAACTAGTCCTGCTATAATTTTTTTAACATGTTCTGTTTTTATCTTTCAACAAAGACTTCAGTTCACTAATGCAGTTTTTAGCAAAGGCTTTCTCACATTTCAACACTTCATTTTCCTTCTTCAAAGTTATGATTTTCTTTTTCTGATTTAGCCCTTTAGAATAGAGTGCATTGTAGGTTTCTTGCAACTCTTCATAACATTCAGGATCATTTTCTGCATCTGAATGTTTATTATCAGTTCTACTATAATTATCGGTTATACTTGACATAACAGATTTCCTTTATCAACTACAGATGCTGTGAATGCAACAAAATTGCTCATGCATTCTTAGTCATCTAAATTAGTCTCTAAATCATCACTCCATGTGGCTGACATTCCTTTGTTCTTCTTCTTTTTGAGATTAGCACACTCAAGTTGAATATGCCCATAACCAAAACACTCATAGAATTGAATCTACACTTTCTTATCAGCTTGTTTTGGACTCTTCTTGTCATTCTTCTTACTGAATTTTCTGAATTTTTCATCACTTGAGCTTGATACCTTTCCTTGATTTTTTTCCTAAAATTCTTTTTCGAGCTTAACATAATTATTCGTTAGAAAATCAATCTGTTTTGAATCATTTTCATCAAACTCATTGCTTTTATTAGATTTTTTAGTCTTAACAATGAATGTAATGTTTTTACCTTTTTGCTTCCTAGTGTTATGATTAATCTCAAAATTCTGAAGACTGCCAACAAGTTCATCAACCCTCATCTCATCAGTGTTTTTTACTTCTTCAATGGTAGAGATCTTTGGTTAAAATTTATCAAGAACAGGCTTAATGATTCTACTAACAATTTCTACATCTGTAAAAGTTCTATGGAGCATATATGCAGAATTTGTAATATGACATAACTTTGAATAAAAATCAAATATTGACTCATCCTCATACATCATTATAAATTCTCAAATTGTGAATTCAATCTCGTCAATTTAGATCTTTTAACAAGCAGTACCTTCATGTTTTACCTCAAGAATATCCCAAGCATCTTTAGTCACTTTGCATCTAGAAATTTAACCAATGTTGTTAAGATCAATAGCTATAGAAATTTCATTGAGTGCCTTTGAATTCCAACTAGAATGCTTGTATTCCTCATCAACCCATTCTTCCTCAAGTTTAAGTTCTGAAGCTCCGAATGCATTCAATTGCATTAGTTGTGTGCAACCTCTTAAAACACTGGTCTATGCCCTGTCATTAAAAAATTTAATAGACATCATCATTCTCACTTTTTAATATGAATAATTACCATCATTCAAGAATAGTTGGTTGTGATCTAAATCTTCTATTTCGTATAAACTCTATGCCTTCAAATCAACATGATCTTTATTCACTTGTATGTCAGTGAATTCAGTTTAATACCTATTGTGAGATCTAAAAGTATGGATTAGTTATACTTAGCAAAATAGAAAGCTGTAATATAAAATGGCACAGAAGGATCTTACGTGGTTCGGTTAGAAAATCTACATCCACAGATAGTTTAGAGCTGCAATTCACTAAGTTCTTATTTGTACGATCTTTAGGTATGTTTATAGTGCTGACTCACTCGCACACACTCACCTAATTTGTGTAAAACAAAATCCCAACAAGATCTTAAACTATGTGACACTACCCACTCTTTGTTGCTGACAACTTAACAACACACTGTTAAGTAACACATAACAACGATGTCTGACACTGAATTATATAGACACTCAACTCGCAAGTTCTCTCAAGTGAATACTAACTCAAACAAACTAACATAAAATTCATGCATGATCACAATCTCTCATACATGAATAAAACTCTCATAGAACATAATCAAATATGCATTCCAATTTTATGTTGAAACTCTTCCTGAGTGTATTGAAATGCGATAACACACACATAGATACTTTTAAGTCATATGAAATAACGTTATATATATAGTGTGAAATTTGGTTGCCTTTTTCATCAATATTCTATAGAATCTCAATCAAACTCAATTGGTAAGAATAGGATAATTATCAATAATATAAGAAGTGATATAAATAAACTCTCAAGTAAATTAAGACATAAATAAAATATACTCCAAAGTGAACTGGGATACTAGAATAATATCCTAATCTAATAAGAAATATTCAATATGAATCTAATACTTCCTAAAATAGACTTATAGAAATAGTAAAATAAAAAAGAATATAACTCAATGTTTT
Organism: Boswellia sacra; assembly: GCA_013180625.2. Classification (NCBI taxonomy): domain Eukaryota; kingdom Viridiplantae; phylum Streptophyta; class Magnoliopsida; order Sapindales; family Burseraceae; genus Boswellia; species Boswellia sacra. The sequence continues at coordinate 144,476 of SNVD02007239.1, read as the reverse complement.
AATTATAAGTTTGTCCAAAATAATCATGTGAACATGTCAATGTGTCACATTTGAAACTAACAACTTTTATTAAGAAAAAAAAGTATTGTTAATCTTACAAACTTCAACCTTGAACTTGACAATGAACTAAATATTTCTCTCGAAAGGCCTCTGTGTAAGAAAAGAAATAAAAACAGTGGCCCATATACAAGTAGACAAATAAGACTAGAGATTATTCCTATCAATGAGTAACGAAATGCTATGCCAGATAATTTCTTTTTTTTTTTTTCTCGTTGCTGGTTGTGTTATATATAACTAAGTGCCATTCAGAAAAAATGTACCATGCAATAGATTCAATAAAAAATTCCTCAAATTTTTATAGTAAAGATTAGGTAAAATGGGAATCTATTGGATTATTTGCTAATAATTCATGACAAAGATTATCTCATATTTTGCCAATTTAATTAGATGTGAAATATCCAAGTTTTTTAAGGTTTTTTAAGGAATTGCTTAGCCTCTCAAAAACAAGTAACAAAATAAGTAACAGTGGTAGATGTATAATTGGGTTCTGCGTCTGCCAAAGAAGATTGAAAAATTATTTTATGGAATGAAAGTATAAATATAACAACAGAAATCATTGATCATAATCAAATGAAATTTGATCCGACATTCTAGTTGCTGAAACCAATCAGCTTACGATCATCTTGGTTGTCTCCCATGTTATTGGGAAACGGAGGGCGTTTACATAATTAAGGTTTTCTTTGTCTTAATATTCAGCTGACAAACATTACAGGATTCTTTTGTCCTCTTTATCATTTTCTTTTTCTTTTGGACCAAAAATTCTATGCTTAAAATTCATGTGTGGTCCGTCTAAATGGGAAAATATGCTGAATAACTAGACTATTTTTTTAATCTAAAATTTGAATATGTTTAGTTTTTAGTTTGATGAGTCAAAATACAAATATCTGAATATTATATCCATGTTTGTTTTTCTTTTCTGAAAATCTGATAATACGTCTTGGCTTGTCTTTGCAAACACGTGTACGAATTTATTGGAAAATGTCATGATAAATAATTTATTTTGGTATTGAAGGATTAAGAAGTATGTCTAGTGGCCTGTGTAAACTCAAGTTATTGTCTAGTAACTAATTAAGTTCCGAGTCTGCCAACCAAGATTTGACAAATCAATACAAGCCTCTATAAATGGAAGATCATCACATAAATAAAAGAAATCATTAATCTCAAATTAAAAATAGAATTTGACCCTAAATAATGGGAGAAACAAATCAGAGATAACATGATTCCTGTATTATAAAACCAGTCTGTAAGATAAAACGGAAAGTATCGTAAGATACTTTTCTTTTATATAAATGTGATGCATGTAAAGCCTAAATAATTTTTATTGGATAATGAGCTTTGGTCTTTGTATATTTAAGGAAATGGTTATGATTCTTACGTAGAAGCAACTTGAAGTACTAAAGATATACTCTGTTGTCCCGTTTAATTATGATTGAAGCACGTACGTCCTCGGCTTTGCCATCCATTGTGCAGTAGATTAACATTCTTTACATTTTTTGCTGAAAATATGTGCGCCAAATCCGCCATTTCTCACGAGAAAGCCACCTCTTCTGGTGTAATTGAGTTTTAATTATCAAAATTTTTGAAGTTGTTCTATATAGATTCCATTTTTAATCTTCTTAGACCGTATTACAAGTTTAAAAGATAACAAATTTCAATAAAAATATAATTAAATAAAGTGTTTAATTATCATTGAGTGGATGCTAGCAATATATACTATTTTTCTCTTCAATATGTGTCAGAATGCACTATAATCTTAACGTATAGAATAATAGCAAATACACAAAAGAAATCTAATAAATCAAGTAGTGTTTAATTATCTTATCTTTTCATTTTTTTGAGAACTATGATGGAACAAAATAAAAGTATTTAAAATTATTATTATTATTATTATTATTATATGTATATATGTTTGTATGTATGTATGCATAGGCGGACCCATGCTTGGACCAGGGGGGCTCGGGCCCCTACTGAAAATTCGAATACTCATTATACCTCTCAAATTTCAATACTCACAAGTATACCCTTATACAAAAATTATTTGATTTTAACAAATACATCTTCATTTAAAAATTACCTAATTTTAACAAATATACCCCCTACCCTTAGGTTCACCATTAACTTTTTGGGGCCGTTTGGTACAAGGGATAGGAATCTTGAGGATGGGATTCACATTGCTGGGAAAGTAAAACATAGGAATCTGATATCTAGGAAAGTATGATTACTGTGTTTGGTTTGCTACAGAAATCTCGATCGAGATTACTATGGGAATCAGATTATTGTGTTTTGTTGTACAGGAACCTTGATAATACAAATTTTGTTACTTTATCAAAAAGACTTAAAATTTCTTTCTTGTTCTAGTATAATTGTAATATATATATATATATAAGCATAATAATTTTGAAGATTTCAAAAATTATTTATTATGAATTGCTATAAAAATAATTTTAAAATATTTTGAATTTATTATAAATCCGTTATAAATTACAATAAATAATTTTTCATAAATTTATTATAAACTACTATAAATAATTCATAAATTTATCATAAAATGTATTAATAAATTTATCATAAATTTATTAATAATTTTGTTGTATGCTGTATTGGAAAGGTCAGATGCATAAATGTTTTTTTCTTTTAAATTACACTTTTATTACAAAGAAATCATTCTTGCACATATACAGAATGTTGTTTTCTGTTTCGTTAGATTTGATTTAGATTTTAGGGAATCTTAATTAGGGATTTGAGTTTCCGTCGGATTTGTGAACTTATTCTGTGTTTCTAGGGATAAATCTAGTATTATTATGTGATTTTTGTGGTTTGATTTCTATGAAAACTGTGAAAATCGACGGGTTTCGTTGCGAGGTAGACGATGGCGAGTCGGATTTATCTCGACTCCATTCGACACTCGACACTCGACACTTACATGTCGAGTCGTGTCGGATTCACAATCGACACTCGATGTCAATCTATTTTCGAAGACATCGAGTGTTGGATGCATCATCCGACACTCAACACAAGCTTTCATCCGACATGTCGAGTGTCAGATATATGAAAATCGACATATATATGTCTCGAACCGCGTATCCGACACTCGACATGTCAGATGAAAGCTTGTGTCGAGCTCCATCGAGTTTTATCGAGTTTTGTCGAGCGTTTTGGCAGTTTGCTTGTTTTAGCTTTGTTTTTTTGCCTTTTTGCATCATATTTAACTAAATGAGAATTCATTTGTACTTGATCGTCTTCTAGAAATAATAATATACAACATGAGAATGAAAAGAAGGGTCATCTCATTCAACACTTCCATATATTGAACCAAGAAAGCTATAATTCTTTTCTTTGCAATCAATGGAAGACGAGCCATACCTACATAAAGTTTGAAATATATACGCATGAACAATGATTGAATTTATCATGTAGCTATATGAATGATAATGTTGAAATATATGAATGCAAGAAATATAGTTAAATATGATGCAAAAAAACAAAAAAACAAAGCTAGAACAAGCAACCCTTGACGCAACTCCTGTTGAATATCTCCAACCGACTATACGACTTTGTCGGATGTCAAATTATTCGAGTGTTCGACACTCGACACAAGCTTTCATCGAACATGTCGAGTGTCGGATACATGGTTCGAGATATTTATATGTCGCTTTCCACGTATCCGACACTCGACATCGGACGAAAGCTAGTGTCGAGTGTCGGATGATGCATCCAACACTCGATGTCTTCGAAAATAGACTAATATCGAGTGTCGGTTGTAAATCCGACATGACTCAATATGTAAGTGTCGAGTGTCGAGTAGAGTCGAGTTAAATCTGATACTCGTCATCGTCTACCTTGCGACGAAACCCGTCGATTTCTACAGTTTTCATACATATCAAACCACAAAAATCACACAATAACGCTAGATTTATCCCTAAACACAGAATAAGTTCACAAATCCGACGGAAACTCAAATCCCTAATTAAGATTCCCTAAAAACTAAATCAAAGCTAACGAAACAGAAAACAACCAAATAAATCACTAAAACTACGAAAAAACCGACAAATAAACGTACCTCAGCTTAAGACAGTGAAATGAACGAGAAGGAAACGTAGCTTTTTATTTTAACAAATTGGGAATGCGTTTTTACAGTCGTTGTAGTCGCGTGTGACATATGCTCAAGTGCTGTGCTGGTGCGACTACCACGATGGAAGGAAGAAGAAGGTTAGAGAAAGGTGAGCAACGTTAGGTATCTGCTCAATGGAGTTCTCGTTTTCGCTGCTCTGTCACGTTTTCTCTTTTCCTTCTCACTATCGATGGAGATTTTTTTGCTTCTCTTTAGGTTTGTGATTCCAGGGCATCTCAAACTCAAGTCCTAGAAGGGATTGTTATTACCCCGTTAGATGGTAATCTGAATCCCATGGGAAACATAGATTCCAGAGTTTAAATTATTTAAAATGATAACCAAACACGGGTTGGGAATCATTTTCCATTCCCAAGCCCCTAACATCCCATACCAAACGGCCCCTTTAAGTGTTGTTTTTAGGTGAGTCCATTTATGTGCCTTCATTTTATTTTATTATATGATTGAAATGTTATGATATATTTATTCATATAATTTATTTGAAAAGCATTTAGAATATATATAATCATAATAGATTTGAAAAATCATTTTCAATATATAGAGTACATCAATATATATTTTTATAAATATTCTTTGAATTCAATTCATCATCAATATGTTAATTTACACAGAATCTTAAAATTTAGATAATTAAGTAGTAAAAAAAAATTCCCTAGGTATAGAATATCAAAATCTAAATATTAAATACATTTAGCTTTCATATAAATTTTTAAAATAATATTATTCAAACCATATTAATTTAATTATAATAAAAAAATTTAAAACTTATATATATGTTAGAAAACTTTTTGAAACTATAATAGATTATAACGTCAATCTTTTATATATATATATATATAAGAAATAATTATCTTATTTTTAATTTATCTAAAAATTATTTTAAATATAATTAAATCTTAATGATTATATTTAGCTATATGTTTATTTAAATTCTAAGTTATGTGATGTTCCCTCTAAAAAAAAAATTTGGGTCTGCCACTGGATGTATGCATGTACAAACCTTATTTTTACAAATTGGAAGAAAAATAAACTAATCACATGCGGAAGGGCAGAATCCTGACATGGATATTAAGGAGGGTCTTAGAAAGAATAACAATTAGAGGGGGCCAAACAGATACAAATCATAAAATCAAGTAATAAACATAGAAATTTTTTTCTTTCATGTTAATTTAAAAAAAAAAAAGGTCTCCCAAAGCTATAATCTAGGTCCATCCCAGAAACCAAACAAAAACTCACAACCCAATTAAGCAAAACCGCAGCTAAAAATAACACAGTAAATAAGCAAATAATCTCACATATTCATAATCAATTTCCAAAAAATATCATGAAATAGCTTCATTATCTTACATATTCATTATCAATTTCCCAAAAAAATGAAATAGATTCATAATAAAATCAGTTTATTAGATAGTTAGAAGACAAATCAATAGAAAAAATTTGAAAATAAAAAATTATTACATGCTAATAAATATAATGGCAATAGCGGAAGAATGGTGCCAGAATAGTTGCCATGAACCAAGGATCCAAGATTGTTGTGAATGTTTAGGAGTTAGGGCTTGAGAACGTTTGAAATGACCCAAATAACGGTGAAAAGAATGGAGGAAGAATTGATCAAAGGAAGGTTGCTATGAACTTTAGTGGTTAGGTTTTAAGAAAGTATGAAATGGCTACTCTAGGGTTTATAAGGAAGGGTAATTTTGTCTATTTCATTTTGTTAAGGGCAATTTTGATCGCTACACTTGTGAGAGATGAAGGACAATTAGCAAAATAGAAAGTAGAAACATACATAAAATAGGTGAATGAAAATCATTCTAAACAAACCAATATCAAGGTCAAAGCCTAAGCTAAATGTCGAAAATGTATAATTATGGTCCTAATTTTGATCTACAAGAAAGCACCGTCTAAAGTTCTGCTATAATAATTTCTTTTAATACTTTGAGTTAAAGAAAGTTGCCAAGGGCATTACTAGGATAACTTTTATAATCCACAACACAAGTAAAATAAGTATAAATTAAGGGATAATCTCAAGGGTGACCCTAGGCTTGCCCTGTCTTCTTATGCCCCCCAAATTTTGGAAATAGCTTCCAATGACCCTACCGTTATCTCCTCTCCGTTAATTTGATTAAGTTGGATGAATTATAGTAAAATAACTTTGTTACCTTATTATAAGGGAATGAGAAAAAATTTTGAGTTAGACGGGATCCGAAACTTTGTCATCGAGAAAAGCGTTTACCTCACCGTTACGCCAACCATTAAGTTTACATTTTACAGTGGCACTCGCAAAATATTTTATGCAGTCCAAAACTTCAGCCTGATCGAAAAAACTAAACGAAAAAACCCCAGGTTACCTATAGTTCCACTTAGGGGTGACAATTTTTGACACGACACGTGAACACGACTTGACATGACACGGGTTTAAGTGTTTGGATTTTGGCATATTCGTATTTGTGTCGTGTTCATATCGAAGATGTCAATCCGTTTAATAATCGTGTCGTATTCAGGTTGAGAGTCTTCAACATGTGAACACGATTATGACACGACATGATTATGACACGAACACAATTATGACACAAGTAACACGAATAATACGTATACATATTATATACGATTGACACGATAACACGATTAATACGAATATTGACACGAATACGATTATGACACGAGTAACACGAATACATATTATACACGATTGACACGATAACACGATTAATACGAATATTGACACGATTACATATTAAATTTAAAAATACTAAACTTTTTAGACATTTTAGTCTCTACATATATCCAAATTTTAAAATAAAAATATAATTTTAAAAACCTAATAAATTTTAAAACTTAGGATATTTTTATCATTTAACAAAAGTTGAAAACCTTAACGTGTCATAATCGTGTTAACGGGTCATAATCGTGTCAATCGGATCGTGTCAATAATGTAAACGTGTCTTAATCGTGTTAGACGGATCGTGTTCATATCTAACACGATTACGACTCGTTTATTATTCGTGTTAGCATGTCGTGTTACCCGTTTAATAATCGTATCATATTTATGTCGTGTTATAGTGACACGAATAATAAACAAATCATATTTATGTTAGATCAATCTTTATCGTGTCACAACTCGATATAACATAACCCGCAAACACGAATTACCAGCCTAGATCCACTTCCACCCTTCTCTATTCGTTACAAACACAACAAACTAAAAAAAAAAAAAAAAAAAAAAAAAAAGAGAGACCTAAAATGCTGTTGCTTTTCAATACCAGCAGCCGTCTAGCACGCAACTGCCGCCACACATGCCACCGCCGTCTTCAACCGCCATAATCCCAAATACAAGCAATCCAACGATTGCAACCTTATTATAAAAGCCATGACTGTAGAAAAACCCAACCACCTCATCTCACCACAACCAATCAATCCCTTTCACGAAAAACCAAAGTGTAGTTCGTTCCAATGAGATCGGCCGTCGGTAAGGAAGGGGAAAGTGTAGATAGTTGGCTGATCTACGTTCAAGTGCTAGCAGTAATGGGTGACTTGCCGGATACAGTGGCGCGTGCTGGCTAGTGGCAGTGGCGCGTGTATGCACGCAAATTGATTACCGGATTTTTTTTTTTTATTTTTTAATGAAAAAGTAAAGAAGGAAGAATAGGAAGAAAAAAGGTGGGTTTTGGCAGTTTGTTTTGTGTTGCATGTATTTTGATTATATTTTTCTTAAAATTAATAATAGAATAAATAAAATACTCTGTATAACTAAATAGGAAAATTATTGGAGGTCGAGGTGATTGTGTTTGACTTAGGGAGGGATTGGCGAAGAAGATTGTTATTACGGTGTAGAGATTGGAAGGAGGTTGAGATTGCGAGGCGATAAAGGGGGAGAGGGAAAAAGGTCAAGTGATGTGAAGGAGGAAGAGAAAATATTATTAATTTATTTCTATTTGTTTTTAACTAAATCTATTATCAAAATGTTAACGTTAGAATACAATTAATTAAAAAGTTATTTGAATGACCAATTTACCCTTGAAATCAGTTACTTTAACAAAAGCTATTTAACAATAGGGTTATTTGAAGCTATTTTTAAAAAAGTTGGGCCATTGGAAGCTATTTCCGAAATCTGAGGAATATAATAAGAAAATGGCGAACCTCAGGTTCATCCATAAAATTATCGCTAAATAAATAAGATTACTTATTCAAGTCTATTCCTAATTATAAAGTTAGTCCTTTGCACCGTGGTATGAATGTCCCAAAAAGGCTTAAAACCCAACACTAGCAAATTTTTCAAGGATCAATTAAAGATTCTTTTGTGACAATAACACTCTATTGTATAGCAAATTATGCTTGTCAGTTCAAATCCAAGAAAAAATTTCTTGCAACATTCCCTATATATAAATATATATAACTCTCAGAAAGATTGTTCGAGGCGTTTCATATCGGCTTGATACTGTCAACATAGAAGTTGTTAATTCACCAATCATATTGCATGCTTGTCAAATTAAATAAACATAAAATTTAGTTTGTCTATAACATGATACAATAATAGATATATTTGAGCGGTTTCACATATACTATGTTAATGTCAGTAGTTAGTACATCAGTTTTATCATGCTCAGAAAAATTAATCAATAATTAACTTGTCGAAGTCAAAAGGTTGTGTAGACTAATAATTAAGAACATCCCCTAATTTTAACATTTTCAAAATCAAATGGCGTATTTAACATTTCCTTGATTTTGATATATATATATACATATATATATATATATATATATATATATATATATATTGAATTAATTACCAAAACGTAGACGTAATATTTGTTAATACATGATTAATCATGCATGTCAAATTAAAATAAATAAATAATTTTCATTTGTGATCCTGTGGTACAATTGGTACTTTTGTTTGAGATTTTCCACATATAATATGTTTATAACATCAATGTTAGTGGTGGCAACAAAAGTAATTATACTTGTTTATCCTCAGGACATGTTACACTGCACACCCTTCATTTATTGGTCAACTCACAAGGCCCAACAAAGACCCTTGATTTGTTGCTAATAGTGCATTGACCTTTGTTGTCATTAGTATTAAAAATGGTTATATGTAATTGCAAAAAATAAGTTTTTTCAAAAATAGACCTCATTATCACCAGGAATAATATTATACACATACAAATTCTACATAACTTTGACTGGTATTTTTGAATGAATGATTCCTTACCTTAGGATAGGGTTATATGAACCCTAAAAACTCTCTCAAAACGCTTTTTCTAAGTGAACTGAAGGCTAAAATTAATCGGTTAATACTTATCACATGAGGAAACAATTAACATAAAGTTTCTATTAAAAATGGATGAACCAAGCAATTATCTAGTAAAATAATTTTATTTGATAAATCATAAATAATTTTTTCTAGTAGTTTTAATTTATTAAATATAATTATATTTTTTAGATTCCATTTGTTTTTATTGAGTTATTTTAAAAATAATTTTTATATTTAGATAAAAAAATTAATTATACTAATTTTAAACCAGTGAGTATATTTAGAAAATGGGCGCGGGGATCATTTTAAGGGGTTTATATAGGACCACCCTTACCTTATTATTTATTAAAGATTAAGATTAGTTACATCCATAAATATATTGTAAGCATCCAATTCTTCCATGCACGCATGTGTTAGAATTGGGAAATAAAATTTAATTCAATGCACGATTTGGTCAACAACCGCAAATAAATAATTTTGTGTACAATCTTATTTAAATCTAATTCACATCAATACAAATTTCCTTCATGCCAAGAGCAAAATGAAAAATAAATAAAAGAGAGAGAATTGTGAGAGAATAAGTAACAGAAGAGTAGATGGCTGTAATTATATATAAAGTTATTGTCGCACAATGAAAACTACCAAAATAAAACACAATTATAAAGAGTCTACTCATATCCATCTTGAAAACATAGTAGTTGATAAAAAATTAAGACTCTGTTACCTTTGAGAGATTATAAGATATAGATCCTATAAACTTCTTTAACATGATTCTTTCCTTATTCTTATTTATTGACTACGGTTATTTAATCATCTTCATCTTCATCATATAAAAAAGATTTATTGATATATAGGGATGGATGGACATCAACCAAATATTTTATTACATTAATATATAAATAAGTAGTTTTATTTAATCCCCACTTTTTATCTCAGTGAACTCCATTTTTAAATTTAAATAAGGATAAAATTGTCATAAAATGTAGTAAAAGAGATGATTAGTTATTAAAAGGGGTGCACATGAGTCAAAGATTATAATTACAATTGTAGTCGTATTCTCTGTCTCGCAGGAAGACTCTGAAATCCTAAAATTGATTCAGTTAGAAGTTCGAATTAGGCACCAAACTTGAACTTCAATGCTAGGTATGATAGAACAATGCCATTACAAAATTTTATCAAGATATGTGGGTCAAGTAAAAGTGAAAACATTGATCCATTATGTCTAGTAATCACATGAAGGTATGGAAGATATGATTTGAATTTGATAAATATATTTATGGATATGCAAGATTGTTGAAGGAGTTAAAAAAGGGAAAAAAAGAAAGAGATTTGACATATGGTGAAGAGTTTCTCCGTGGTTGGAAGTACCTTCAAAAGATCTATGTCGGTTGATTTAGTTAGTAGTTTTTATGGACTATGTAAGGATTTGTTTTCTCATACGATACGATGATGATATTGATTATAATTCGTAGTAACTAGCTAGTTTTTCATGAATTATAGAAGAGTGCATTCATTATACTAGATTGACATATCTCTACAATAACAAATTGATTTGATCAAGTATTAAATTCATCAAAACTCTTTCATCATCTTTTAAATATTTTTTTTTAATAATTAAAAGATGAAGTTTCGTTGATTTAATGATATAAAAAATAGGGACTCAATAGAACAATTTTAAAATATATTATTTTAATATGTACTCATCAATAGAACAGCTCTAAAATATATTGTTTTAACATGTACTCAATAATAAACTAGTTGTTATGGCCATAATAATATTGGGCCTCAATTATTTCTAATTCAGTAAGCTCATTACTGAAGCCCATTATCTGGGCCTAGTTATTTGTAAATACAGTAAGCCCATTACTGTATCTCATTATCTGGGCCCATTACAGTAAGCTCATTACTGTATCCCATTATCTGGGCCCATTGCCTGGGTCCCACAATGACCCATCCTGACACCTATATAAACCCTCCGAATCATTACTCAAGGGATGCACACTTTTCTGAACTCATTCTCACTCTAGATTTCCTTCACTTTTGAGAGCTTCTCTCTCTAAGAAATTCTCCCAGAAAATTCCGAAGTGCCGGAAACTGACTTGAGCGTCGGAGGGTCACCGCCGGCACCACCGCCGGCACCCCTGACTGTTTCTCTGTGAACCCAGGATTGGACCCGACGTAACACCCGAGCTCCGACCCGCTCCCTGGCCGTCCGAAAATCGTGCATCAATAGTTGGCGCTGTCTGTGGGAACGACAATTCAAGCCTCTTTAGTTGTTGCTCCCATCCAAACGTATTCAAACACATCATGAGTCACGAATCCCAACATTCAACCTCCCTGGAGGTTGACGAAGAAATTGAGGTTGAAGCACCTCCCTAACGCCGAAGGATAGTTGATACAGGGAGAGCATTAGTTATATCCTCTTGGGTAGGGCCTAACCTCAGGCAACCCCGGCTTCCACTTAGAAGACCGAAGAAGGGCAAGACGAATCGGTTAACTACCATGGAACATACCATACAGAATTTCAGTGAACAGATGAGTCGTATGGTGACTGTATTCAACCAAGCATTTGGACAAAATGCTCAACAGGCTGCAAACACTGCCAGGAATAACCCAATGAGTGTCATGGTAGAACCGAATGTCCAGACGAATGTTAGTGGACGTCCTGATTTAGTCGCCCAGACTATTGGATTGCCTCGCCATCAGGTCATTCAAACGAATCTTCCCCATCCCATTGTTCAAAGAGGGGATGGTCGCCCACAGATTCCCTCTCCCTCGCATATCGTATCTGAACAACAGTTAGCAGTAGTAGACCTTCGACACTCTCTGAATAAGAAGCGCCATACAAGCATTGAGCAGATACCGAGGGGAAGTAATGTCGATCAGCCCGCCTATTCTTATCATGGTCCTTACGCTCCAGGGCGTAATTATTAGTCCAAAAGAAATCGCCCCAGCTCACCACTTAGAGTTAAGAATCATCGCCCAGATGTTGCCCCAATGGATGTCTCGGAGGAGGGGACATCGGACAATCATTATACGGAGTTCAAGCGAGAAATGGATGAAAAAATCCATAAACTGGAGAGGTTGATTAAGCATTCAGGAGGAAAAGAAGATGGTCGTCCACAATGGGAATCACCCTTTGCTGAAGATATTCTAAGGGAAAGATACCCATACAGATTTCGGATGCTGCAACTCGAGCTTTACCAAGGGACAACGGACCCCCGCGAGCATTTAGACTCTTTTGTTTCTCATATGGAGATACAAGGGGTCTCAGGGGGAATTATGTGCAGAACCTTTTTTCTTACCCTTGGAGAATCAGCTAAGCAATGGTATAGAAGGCTACCAGCTACATCCATTTTCAGCTTTGATGAGCTTGCCCGTAGTTTTCTTACGCATTTTAACAATATGAAAACAAGAAGTCGACCAGCGCAGAGCCTTCTTTCAATCAAGCAGGGTCATAATGAATCCCTCCATGCATTCTTAGATAGATATCAGCAGGAGGTTGCACGAGTGGATCTATTTCATGATGGTTACGCCATGCAAGGCTTGGTTCAAGGAATCAGAGGGGAGCTCCCTCTAGCATGGGAATTCTCCGTTAACCTCCCCCGTACATATCAAGAAGCATTAGCAAGGGTCTCTAGTCATGCTGATGCAGAGGAAATTTTTCAAGCAAACTACCCTGGGCAGACTCCGGTGGTACCTAGTTCCTCACGTACAAATAGAAGACCGTATGATAATCATAGGGGAGAACCTCATGATAGAAATCGTAGATCAATTCCGGATCGACGCTCTACGCGAGACACAGTCAGAAATGATCGCTTCCTGTTACAAGGGTCATCCACCCGACCCCGCCAAGAGCATCATGATCAACCTCAGGAGGAGCACCGTACATTCACGTTGCTCACTATGCCACAGCAGGATATCCTGAAGGAAATCAAAGATAAAGGTCTGCTGAAAGAACCTGCCCCCTTACGGTCAAATCCAAAGATAAGAGATAGGAAAAAGTATTGTCATTTCCACCAGGCTCATGGTTTTAATACTGCAGACTATTTTGAACTGAGGAGACAAATCGAGGGTCTTATCAAGGATGGCCAGCTACAAGAATACATTTATCGGCCCCCTGAACCATCCAACAAGAGTGACAAAGGGAAGGAACCGTTATAAGAAGTAGCCACAATCTTTGGGGGAGTAGTGGCTGGTTCGAGCTCCCAAGCCCGAAGGCACCTAGCCAGGCAAGCAAGATATGACCTCCCTCACCACGAGGTCAATCTGACCACCTCTTCCACCAATGTAGGAAATCATGATGTTATCTCCTTTTCATCACAAGATGCGTAGGGTATCCATCATCCACATTGTGATGCTTTGGTCCTCACAGTTATCGTGGCTAATAAGAGGCTACGGAGAGTGTTGATTGACAACGGAAGCTCTGCTAACATAATGTCGTTGGATGCATTCGATCGATTGGGTCTCAACCGTAGAGATATGAGAGGCATTCAAACTTCTCTGATGGGATTCGCTAGAGGAAAGATTATTCCCGAAGGAGTAATCTCGTTACCTGTAACCTTGGGAGAAGGCTCCCTGTAGATAACCAGGATGGTAAATTTTCTTGTGGTAGATCATCCGGGAGTGTATAACGCCATCCTTGCTCGGCCGTCACTCTATGACTTCAAGGCCGTGATGGGTTTTTATCATCATGTCCTAAAATTTTCAACACCCTCAGGGATAGGAGAAGTAAAAGGTGAACAACGAACTTCTCGGGAATGCTACAACATGGCTTTCAAAAAGAAGGCGCATAAGCTATGGATGATTCGTGGAGAGCCTTCCGAGGGGATAGAAAGTTTGGACCCACGAGATCAAGAGAAAGCGGAGGTTGTAGCTCCAGTAGAAGGGATGGATGACATTCCTATTTGCTTCAATGATCCGGAGAAGATGGTGAAGGTAGGTGAGAACCTTCCCCCACCAATCAAGGATAGGTTGATTGGTTTCCTGCGGGAGTACAGCGACGTTTTTGCATGGTCTCACGAAGACATGCTTGGCATAGACCCAAGTATAGCTGTCCACCGTTTTAATGTCAATCCTGGAGCTCAACCTGTCCAGCAAAAAAGGAGGCACCAAGCCCCAGAGCGTTCAGAGGCGATTGCCGTAGAAGTGGGCAAACTCTTGACAAGTGGAATCATTCGGGAGGTAAACTAACCCGAATGGCTTTCTAATGTTGTATTAGTGAAAAAAGCCAATGGAAAATGGCGTGTCTGCATCGACTTCAAGGACTTGAACAAGCACTGTCCAAAAGACAGCTTTCCACTACCCAGGATAGATCAATTAGTTGATGCCACTGCTGGCCACCAACTGCTAAGCTTCATGGATGCTTATTCTGGTTATAACCAGATTCCCATGTATCCGAAGGATGAAGAAAAAACGGCCTTCATCACTGATAGAGGGTTATACTGTTACCGGATGATGTCGTTCGGATTGAAAAATGCTAGAGCAACTTATCAACAGTTGGTAAACTCCATGTTTGCTCCTCTCTTAGGAAAGACAATGGAAGTTTATATGGATGATATGCTCACCAAGAGCATGGATGCTAGATCCCACGTGGATGACCTCCGAACTACTTTTGACATCCTCCGGAAGCATGATATGAAGCTGAATCCCACCAAATGTGCTTTTGGAGTATCCTTTGGAAAGTTCTTGGGATTCATTGTCACCCAAAGGGGGATAGAGGCTAATCCTGAAAAAATCCAAGCACTTATGCGGCTAGAATCTCCCAAAACTCCAAAGGATATACAAGTCCTCACTGGACGACTGGCCGCCTTGAATCGCTTTATATCTAGGGCGACTGACAAATGTCACCCTTTCTTCAAAGCGTTGAGGAAGTGCAATCAGTTTGAATGGACAAGTAAGTGTGAGAATGCATTCCTACAGCTGAAAAAGTACTTAGGTTCTCCTCCTCTCCTCTCCAAGCCAGTTTTGGGGGAACCACTTTTTCTGTATCTAGTAGTCTCAGCATGCGCAGTGAGTGCAGCTCTCGTCCGTGAGGATCATGGAATTCAGAGGCCAGTCTATTATGTGAGTAAGGCCTTGACTGAAGTTGAAGGTAGATACCCTCCTATGGAGAAGCTGGCTCTTGCCCTAGTCGTTGCAGCACGAAAGCTTCGCCCGTATTTTCAAGCACATACTATCATGGTCCCAACTGACCACCCTTTGCGACAGATACTCTATCGTCCAGAGCTTTCTGGAAGACTTGTCAAGTAGTCCATTGAGTTGGGAGAATTTGACGTACATTATGTTGCAAGACCATCAATCAAAGGGCAGGCAATCGCTGATTTCATTGCCGAATTTTCAAGTGGTATAGATAAGGAGGATGAAGAAACCAGTACAGGGTCACATGACCGACCAATGCCCGTGGGAATTGACCCACAGAAGGCATGGATCTTATTCGTAGATGGGTCATCTAATAAGGTCGGTAGTGGAGCTGGCTTGATCTTGTCAACCCCGGATGGAGTAGAGGTAGCTATGGCACTACGTTTTAATTTTAAAGCCACGAATAATGTCGCAGAGTATGAAGCCCTCCTTAGAGGACTTAGGCTGGCAGTTGCCTTGGGGGTAGGAGAAATCGTCATCCACAGCGATTCCCAACTTGTGGTTAACCAAATCCGTGGAGACTATCAGGCAAAAGGCTCTACTATGATAGCTTACTTGGGTAGAGTTAACTCCCTCCTGCGCGGTTTTAAAGGGTTTGACATCGTGAGAGTCCCAAGGGCGGAGAATTCAAAGGCTGACAGTTTAGCCAGAATTGCTTCAGGAATAGACCCCCTTCTACCTACCGCCTATCACATGGTCATCCTGGAATCTCCAAGCATATCGCAACATGAGCTTCCGCCAGAAAAGACAATGACCATTAATAGTAACCCTTGCTGGATGGACCCTATCATAAAGTTCTTAGAAACGGGGGAACTTCCAGCTAACCGCAATGAAGCAATCAAGATAAGAGGGAGAGCGTCAAGGTACACTATGGTCAATGGTGTTCTTTACAAAAGAGGGTTCAGCCTTCCTCTTTTAAAATGTCTTCGCCCAGAAGAAGCTGATTATGTTCTCAGAGAAATCCACGAGGGGATATGTGGTAACCATTCTGGTGGACGGTCTCTAGCTCATAAGTGTATCAGGCAAGGATACTATTGGCCAACCATGAAGAATGATGCTAAGACAATCTCAACTGGGTGCCACAAATGCCAGAGATTTGCCAACATTCCAAGGAAAGCTCCTGAAAACCTGACTCCAATTACAGCCCCATGGCCATTCGCCCAATGGGGACTTGACCTCATTGGACCTCTTCCAATGGGTAAAGGTCAAGTTAAATATGTTATTGTGGCCATTGACTACTTCACTAAGTGGGCAGAAGCTGAGCCCCTCGCATCGATTACTGAAAGGAAGACCACAGACTTCGTACGGAAGTCAATTGTCTATAAGTTTGGTATCCCTCATACCATCATTACGGACAATGACAAACAATTCGACAACTCCAACTTCAGAAACTTCTGTAAGGAGCTGAATATCTCTTTGTGCTTTTCATCCCCAGCTCATCCTCAAGCAAACGGTCAGGTAAAGGCTGTTAACAAAACCATTAAACACCTCCTCAAGACCAAATTAGATGCTAGGAAGGGTGCATGGCCAGAAGAGCTTCCACAAGTGCTTTGGACATACCGAACCACTATCCATACAGCAACAGGAGCAACCCCATACTCCTTGGCGTTTGGATCGGAAGCAGTCATACCGGTTGAAATTGGCCTTTCGTCACCTCGTACTGAGGGATATAACGAAGAGCTTAATCATAGAAGCCTTCAACTCAACCTAGATCTTCTTGAGGAGGAAAGGGATCTCGCTAGTGTCAAGGTTGCTGCTTACCAAGAGAGGGTTGCTCGATATTTCAACTCTAAGGTTAAGCACCGGTCTTTTCAAGTGGGAGACTTGGTCTTGAGGCAAGTACTACAAAGTACCCGAGATCCCACTGATGGAGCACTAGGGCCCAACTGGGAGGGTCCGTATCAAGTCAAAGCAGTCATCCGACCAGGCACCTACAGACTGGTCACCATGGATGGGAGGTTGCTACGTCATCCATGGAATATTGAGCACTTAAAGAAATACTACCTATAATCTCTCTATATGTGCAGTAACTCCACCCAGGAGCTTATGCATGTGTAACAACTCCCATGGGGAGACCAATAAAGAGATTGTTAATAAAAGTGTTCGTTTTATTCAGAATTCTTGTGACTGTACCTCCTTAAAGCACATGTATGCCCAAATTGCAATGAGATGGAACAAGTAAAAGAATACAACACCAGAAAGAAAAAATTTTTTAGTGTTCTTATTATTTCAAAATTGGTTGAGGGATGCCACACATCCTCACCTAGTACATTGAACTGGAAGTAAAGACAGTAAAAGGTAAAGTCAAGGCCTGGAGAGCAGCCTTGATATGATTATTCCCTATGAATAAGCATCTACCTAGTTAGAAGAATTCCAACTATCTTTAAGAAGTGGCCTCATCATCCTCTTCTTCGTCTGAAGATGATGAGGTAGAGTCACCTTGCTTGGCCTCCCAAGTTGCTGTGTTCAATGTCGACTCATAATCCTCATCTTTAAGGATGAGGCGGCGAAATTGCTCCGGATCAGAGTCTGCTGTAGGGTTAGACTCTTCCACCAAGTTTAAGGCTATGGGTGACTGATCAATCTCTGGGTGACGATCATGGAACCATCTACGCACCCCATTGACTCCCTCAATATAGGAGCGTTCAATAGCCTGCTGGTAGATACGACCCCTACGGAAGCGAGCGATTGCTTTGTCAATCCTACTTTGCTCAGCAGCAGCCCTCTCCCGAAGCTCTTGGCCAAGATCATTGGCCCTCTTGTGTTGGATAGCCGCCTCCTTCTTGGCTTCGGACAAGTCAGCCTTCATTCTGCCCATTTGTTCCTTCATCTCTGCCATTTTTCTTTCCGTCTCGGTTAAGTTGTCAAGGCAGACTAGATGCTTCGCCTTCCAGTCGTCAACCTCAGAAGTGAGATGGTTAACCTCCTTGAGGAGGTTGGTATTGGTAGACTCTCCCTGCGCTAAGGGTCCTGTCGCCTATAGAGAGACAGGCCAAGAGAAGGAAGGAGTTAAGGCATGACTTTCAAAGTATAAAGAAAAAAGGAAGAAAGGGTCTCAGTGAAGCTTAACCTGAAGGATGATTCCCATCCCGACGGCGATCGCATCAAAGTATGTGAGTTTTACATCTTCTGGAAAGACATTGGTAGGCATGAGGCGTGCAGCATTTTGAGACAACTCTCGAAGGTAGTCTCCACATGTTGAGCCACTCTGGAAGCCCGTACTGTCAAAGGTAAAACGTTTGGGTAGCTGAGAAGCTGAGGGTAACCTGCTCCCAGTAGGCTGAGAGGCTGCCACTTCACCTGCAGGCTGAACGGAGGCAGACCTTTCAGGAACCGGCTTCCGTATGGGAATCTCCTTATGGCCACTAGCTCTCCTCTTTGGGGGTCCAAGAGTTGGAGGACTTCTGCTCCGTTTCTTCTGGGAAGAACTAGGTCTGTCATGAGTGAAGGGCTTAAGCGGCATCTTGGTTACAAGTTAAGCGAACTGCTTCTTGGTAGGATGTAAAGGAAAAAGTCCTGCACGAAAATAAAACGGGTAAGACAACAAACACATGCTTGATGAAGTAAGATCAGAAAGTAATGATCAAATTTACCTTCCGGAGGAATTGGAGGTGATAAGCCAAGACGGGCCAATTGCTCCCGATCAGTGAGGTTGTTCATGTTCTTCGAATCCATGGGTAACTTGAGTACCACTTACAAGTCGTCTTTCTCTTTCTGAGATAACAGCGGACGTTTGGTCCAAGGAGCTGCAATAAAAACAAAAAAAAGAATGTTAGTTGATCAAGAGTTGTCATAACAAAGGCGGATAGGGTGTCATTATAATAGGGTACAACAAACACCAAAACGCCTCCTGATCTTCAACTTCTCCCCCTTTGGACGAGCACCTTCTTGGTACTTCCAACCGCCACCACACCAGAATTGCTTATACTTTCATTCTTTCACATGGGAGGGAATACCAAAAAGGCGGTTGGGGTCATCCGTCTTCCCTCGCTGGGATATATAGTAGTAACCCGTCTTCTCGCCATTCGGCGGGTGAATGGCAAAAATATGCTTAACATGGTTGGTGGTAGGGTCACCAAGGCCGGCGCTTCTGAATAAACTTTGGAAAGCTATCAGAAGCCTCCACCCATTAGCCGACAGTTGGGTAGGAGCGATGCCCATAGCATCGAGCATACGGAGAACATAGTTATCAAAAGGCACCCGGAGACCAGCTCTCAATAGCTCTAAGCTCAAACCAATGACACCTCGTGGTGGCCTACTCCATCGATCACCCTTCCTTGGAAGAAATAGGATGACTGAAGCCGAGATAAGGAAATGGGCTCTATATATCTTTAATCGATCGTCCGGGAGTTGATTCTCAATATGGTCGGCCTCCCACCACTTTTCAACTTCCGGTTCACTATCTGAGGTAGCTGATAAGTGTCTATTTATATATCATTTTCATATCAATTCGTCCATGTTTCTTTGCTATATTCCTTGGTATTTTTATGTTTTTGTGTGGTTTTGATGTTTGTAGGAGTTTTGGAGCAACTTGCACAAAAATGGAGTAAAACCCTTCATTTTCACCTCTGCTAGTCAACCATCTTCTCGGATTTAATTGTATTGATATACAATGAACCCGATGACATATCATATACCGTTGAAAAGCTCTCGAAGTCTACTTTTTGGAGAAATTTACGGTTTATGAATCCATTCAGTGTACCGAAAGTTGTAATCAAAACAGTGTGAGAAGTGTAGAAATGTAATTCCACACATCACTGTAGCATGTATAATACGGGACACTGTAGCACGTTACTGTAGCAGAGTATTTAAACACATTTTAGGGTTTTATTTCATAACTTGAAGAGGGGAGAACGTGGTGGAGGCTGAAGCTCTGGAATTCTTTCATCTCTTGGAGTTCTTGAAGGAGAAAGGAAGCTTGGAAAGAGGAAGAACTACAATCCAAAGAGAATTACATCAAATTTGCTAAGTTTTTCCCTTCCCTTTCATTTTCTGGAATGTCTCCATGTTGTATTGTATTTACCACGTTCTTAAACATGTGTAACTGAATCTGAATTGGTTGAGGGTGATTTCAAAGCCCCTGATATGGTTTTGTAAGTTGATTGTGTAAGGAATTGTTATCCAATTCTCTAATTGAAGTTGCTTGTATTCTCCCATATTTAATGCTTATGATTGCTTGCTGATTGTATTTGAGTGGCCAACTGAATATAATCTGGTTGTGATTTATTGCTAGACTAGAAATCTTGATCCGTAATTGTCTTGAATTTCTAATCCTTAGTAGCAAAATTGTGATCAGAGATTGCAATTGGAGAATACAACCTAAGTTAAATAATCCGAGCTTGTGTGTTTATTGCTTAGATCAACCTATCTTTCTTATCATAATGCATCCATTGAATTAAATTTAGAGAGCTTGTTCTAGGTTGTTTAATGGATAGAGATTAAATAAAGAGCCTGTTTTATTTAACAACAAAGTAAGGAAAGATTGGGATAACAGAGCTTGTTGTTATCTACGGTTGATAATTTCAATGCTGTAATTGGATGACAATTCTACGATTAATTCGCAAATCCATATCTTGTGGTAGAGAAGGATCCCTTAACCAGCTTTCTCTCATTGATTTTTCATTCGAATTAACTTTCTGTTTTGTTATTCTTCGTTTGCATTATTATTTCACTTAGTTAATCAATCAACAAAACCCCCCATTTACTCTGTTTTTGCTTTCGAATAACAAATTTAATTAGAATCAATCCTCGTGGGAACGATATCTTACTCATCACTTTATTACTTGTGCGACTAGTATACTTGCTAGTTTCGAACGCACCAGTAGCTGAGGACGACCAGTCGCTATCCCCTTCAGCGTCTACCACCTTATGGTTGACAGAATTCTGTCCCAGCTCTCGATCCGGACCGAAGAAGTTTTGATAAAACTCATTAACTTCTTTATGGTTGGTCACCGGATCCTTGTCCCTGGAAGACTGGGTTTGATGACTTGATTCCCCCCGTAGCATTTTCACAGTGGTTTTCACTCTAGCCATCTGCACAGTCAAAGAGGGGTCGTTAGTCATCAAACCAAGTCTACTGAGGGAAGAGAAAAAAAAATGCTGGGAGATTGTATTAAAAGTCCGCAGAAATACGCCCGCGGAGGAAAAATTATTTAAGTTTGAAAATCCGCGAAAACAGGCCCGCGCCCGCGGAGGAAAAATTATTTAAGTTTGAAAATCCGCGGAAACGCACTCGCGGAGGAAAAATTATTTAAGTTTGAAAATCCGCGGAAACGCGCCCGCGGAGGAAAAATTATTTACGTTTGAAAATCCGCAGAAACGCGCCCGCGGAGGAAAAATTATTTAAGTTTGAAAATCCGCTGAAACGCGCCCGCGGAGGAAAAATTATTTAAGTTTGAAAATCCGCGGAAACGCGCCCGCGGAGGAAAAGTTATTTAAGTTTGAAAATCCGCGGAAACACCCCCGCAGAGGAAAAATTATTAAAGTTTGAAAATCTACGGAAACACCCCTGCGGAGGAAAAATTATTAAAGTTTGAAAATCCGCGGAAACGCGCCCGCGGAGGAAAAATTATTTAAGTTTGAAAATCCGCGGAAACGCGCCCGCGGAGGAAAAGTTATTTAAGTTTGAAAATCCGCGGAAATACCCCCGCGGAGAAAAAATTATTAAAGTTTGGAAATCTGCAGAAACACCCCCGCGGAGGAAAAATTATTAAAGTTTGAAAATTCGGGGAAACACCCTGCGGAGGAAAAATTATTAAAATTTGAAAATTCGCGAAAACACCCCTGCAGAGAAAAAATAAAAGTTTAAAAATTCGCGGAAACACCCCCGCAGAGAAAAAATAAAAGTTTGAAATTTCGCGGAAACACCCCTGCAAATTAAAATCAAGTTTTGAAATTTCGCAAAAACACCCCCGTGATTTTAAATAAAAAGTTTTGAAATTTTACGAAACACCCCCGCGGGTAAAAAAATGAAGTTTTGAAAATTGACAGAAACACCCCCGCGGAATCAAAATTTTGGAAATTGCTGAGAGGCCCCCGCACTTACTCGAATTTCCTCTGGAAGGCCCTGCATGCTATGTGAACAGTGCACGCAGCATGCAGCGCGGCCAACACCCGCGGGCTCGCCCTCCCCGCGCACCCAGCGCCTCTCGGGTTCGCCCCCCGCTCGCCTGGGACCTCGGCAGCCTCGCCTCCGTACGCCCAGCGCCCCTCGGGTGCTCGTCCCCGCGCACCAGCGCCCCTCGGGTGCTCGCCTCCTCACGCCCAGCGCGCCCAGGCAGCGCGCCCAGGCAGCACGCCCAGGCAGCACCCAGGCAGCGCGCCCAGGCAGCGCGCCCAGGCAGCACGCCCAGGCACTCGCGAGGGCGAGCTGCCCTCGCAGCATGCCCTCGCAAGCCTACCGCGCGCCCAGCGCAGCTACTGCGTGCGTAGCAACTGCTCGTCCCATGCGAGCCGACCTTCCATCACGCCCGTGCATGTCTCTTCTTCTTTCACACACAATCGCATACACACACATAGGACATAATCCGTACAAGAATTTTTGCATTCAAAAACTATACCTAATCCATTCATATGCTAAAAAAAAAAAAAAAAAAAAAAAAGAGAAAGAAAAAGAGTACTCACTTGTGGCGGCTTGAAAATTCTGGCTCGGGTTGAAAAGTTCTGTTTGCTGGTGTCACTTGCACTGCTGGCCTCCTGGGTGCTCTCTCCTATTTTTGAGTAAACCCTACTCCCCAACACTTGTGTCTTATATAGAGCACCATTTTAGGGTTTAATGAATCACATCTTTGGGTCGGCCCTCAACACATTTAATTTGTAGCCCAGAACAACTAATTAGCCCCTACGTCGACCCGTTATTCGACTTGGGCCTGGGGGGACTACTGTTATGGCCATAATAATATTGGGCCTCAATTATTTCTAATTCAGTAAGCCCATTACTGAAGCTCATTATCTGGGCCTAGTTATTTGTAAATACAGTAAGCCCATTACTGTATCTCATTATCTGGGCCCATTACAATAAGCCCATTAATGTATCCCATTATCTGGGCCCATTGCCTGGGTCCCACAATGACCCATCCTGGCACCTATATAAACCCTCCGAATCATTACTCAAGGGATGCACACTTTTCTGAACTCATTCTCACTCTAGATTTCCTTCACTTTTGAGAGCTTCTCTCTCTAGGAAATTCTTCCAGAAAATTCCGGAGTGCCGGAAACTGACTTGATCGTCCGAGGGTCACCGCCGGCACCACTGCCGGCACCCCTAACTGTTTCTCTGTGATCGCAGGATTGGACCCGACGTAACACCCGAGCTCCGACCCGCTCCCCGGCCGTCCGGAAATCGTGCATCAACACTAGTTTATGGAGAAATTAGCACAAATGGCAGTATTACCTATCATTAAATTAAACCTAAGGAAAGCATAAGCAAATCATATAAGAGGCAAAGTTGCAATTGGAATCCTACAATCTTGCAAACATGAGCTTTTATGGGAAGAACCTTTGAACCAAATGGTATAAATAAGTTGCCTTAATTTGTTTTGATGATTTACATTGAATAGTTTTATTAAATAATGCAACTGATTGAGAAAATAATTTTAAAAATAGGAGCTCATTGCAATCAATCTAAGTATCTGAAATTCTCCATCTTCGCCTACAAATATAAGTGGATCGACGTGATTGACTTGGTCATAAACAGTTACTAGCTTGATGCAACTGAGGTTGCATGCTATGCACGGGATGCATGAAACAATCTTATTAATTATTTTCCCTAGCGTTTGTCTTCTTTTTTTATTCATCACTATTTTTTACTATAAACATGATGGTTTAGATAAAATCTTTTGCAGTTCAATCAGCCCATTTTTATCCAGAATTTAAATCTTACGCTTCTTCCTCTTGACAGTGAACTTGGACTCACATGTTTCTTGGGAAAGAGGTGTTACGTGACGTGAGAACCCTCCAAGGCCCGGCCCACGTGTCTTCACGTAAAATTCCGTAATTACCCTCGGAGCCCCATACTTTGGACTCTTGTTAGGCCCCAAATTTTTCAATAATGACCAAAGCCCTCATCTGAGATCGCGTTTGTGTGAAGAACGAACGCTCCATTTCTTCCTCATTTTCTTATCAAAAGTAATAAAAAATCGATAATAATAAAAATTAAAAGAAAAACAGAACAAAACAGAGAGAGAAGATTGTTTAATAGGAAGATGGGATCATCCAAATTTAATCGGATAATAAACCTTATCCTAATCTAACTCTGATAAACTACATATAATCCACGTTAGAAACAATCTATCCTTCACAAATTGATCTCCGAATGGCAAAAACACCTTGCCTCGTTAAGGTCTGGCAGTGGTGGCGGTGGTTGAAGAAGAATAACCCCTTGTTCACCCATCTCCACCATCTTCATACCTTAACAAAAACAACTAAAAAAAAAACACCATGCACCAAATATCACAGCCAACACCAACACAACACGTGTGAATGGAGGCGTATGGCGGAGACGGTAAGTAAAAGAAGTGAAGAACAGGAGGAGGAGGAGAGGAGAGCATTAATGTCTTTGACGAAGACTTGGACCCCCCTTTGTGACGAGTATACCTTGCCAGTTAGCAAGATACCAAGTGACTGAAAAATAGATCTTTAATAGTTTAGGCAACCTCTTGGTCGGATTTCGGTAAGAAAACATAAGTTTAATTGTATCAGAAATCAATCAAATGACAGGGGAAAGTTCATATTTTCTGAAATCTTCTGCGCGATTGAAATTGGAAAATCATTTCGTGGGGTCTTTATAATTGACTCTTCTTTTATTATAAAGTGGGTCCCTTCGCATATGATATCATAAAAGCAACGCAAGCAATTAATATAAATATTCTATAGAGAATGTCGCTCGTTTTAATATAGGCTGGCTGCTAGGTATATATCATTAATATATGTACCCGTGAAATAATATGCACACAATTAAAAATTAGCTTGTTGCGAAATTTAGCAACTTTACAAGTCTAATTTGAGTTTCGAATTTCGATCAATTTTTTTTTATTTACATTTAACCGACGGATATATTTTGCAGCTCCAAAAGTAAACAATCTCATTTGATTTTTATATTCTTTTTGGTTTTCTTCAAGAAAAAATAGGTGTTGATGTCAAATGCAAAACATTTTTACTTGTCATACCAATATTTGTTACTCAAGAATATATACATTATGATCGTCATGTGGTGATGTCATATAAATGTAAATTGCTGAAACTTGAGACACACATGATATAACTAAATTCCTGCTACCATTTATATGTGTGGGTTCTAAGCGATATTTCGTTTTCCAAAAAACCCTCCACAAAAATTTGAAAATTTAAAATCTTTCTCCATATTACGCATCAGTTGAAATGTCAAATTAGTTTGTCATTCTTTTAATGAAAGTATTAATAATACTATTTCACTGAAAAACAAATTTACAAAACTAACCTAAAGTCAGAAATGTATAGTCATGGTCCTAATTTAGATATACATGAAAGCACCATCTAAAGATTTGCTATAAGAATTCTCATGATACTCTAAGTTGAAGAACATTGCTATTTGGTACATGGGTATTCCTAGAATAACCTCTATAATCCACAACACATAAGCAGGATAAGTAGAAATTAATTAATATTCCTTATTCAAGTCCATTCCTAAGTCTAATAAAATTAGTCCTTGCACCATTTGAATTTTGCCAAGGATCAATTAAAGTTTCTTTTCTGGCAGTAACACACTATTGTATAGCAAATTGTGCTTGATATTGTCAACATAGTAGTTGTTAATTCACCAATCATTTAATGCTAGTCAAATTAAATAAACAAAAAATTCAGTATGTTTATAACATGATACAATGACAGATGTATTTGAGTTGTTAATGCGAGTAGTTAGTACATCCATTATATCATACTTAGAAAAATTAATCAATAATTAACTTGTTGAGTTCAAAGGTTGTGTAGACTAACAATTAAAAACATCCCCTAATTTCAACAATCATTACCAAAATCAAATGACGTATTAACATTTTCATCATTTTGATTTATATGAAAAATCAAAATATAGAATTAATTATCCAAGGATTGATTAATGAAAACGAATTTGTCTTCAATCGTATGAAATTGACAAATGCGTGACTACAGAGAAGATCCTAAGAAATATATGCATAAGTAAATCATATAATGTGCAAAGTTGCAATTGAGATTCTTCCAATCTTGTAAACATGATTTTTTATGTGAAGAAACTTTTTCAGCCAATAGCATAAATAATTTTATTGAATATGTTGTTTATGGATCAAAGAATTTTAAAAAAAGGAGCACATTGCGACCAATCTCATTATCTGAAATTCTTCATCTTCACCTACAGGATAAATAAGTGGTCACAATCTTCATTGATGACTTGGTAAAATTATCGGAAGTACCAATATGTTCTCTTTACAATTTAATACAATATTTATGCGACATGGTATTAAAAAATAAACAATATATATTCTCATTCACAATAATAAGCAACTTGAGCAACGGACACTATTCGTTCTCCTACTTTAAGTACTTAAAAAAAAAAATAATAATAATAAAAAAGAGGATCCACGTGTCTTGGCAAGAAACCAATAACTTGCTTGATGCTACTGAGGCTGCGTGCTTGATGCATAAAAGGGACTTATTAATTATTGTTCTAATGTTTGTCTTCTCTCGTTATTCATCAGTATTTTTTATTAATTATTATATACATGATTTAGTTAAAATTTGCAATTCAGTTAACCCGTAATTATCCAAAATATAATATCAAATTTGTAATACTCATAGATCCTCAATATACCATTGATTAAATATTTTCTGATAAATAAGATTTACGCTCCTTTCACAGCTTTACATCTGTGAAACACCAGAAAAAGAAAATTAACTAATAGATAATTTAATCTTGTATTTTAAGATTAGAACTCAACAAAAACAAAAAAAGTAATTAGCGCCCAAATAAATACTTCCCTGGTTTTTGAATAGCTTCGTTGTAAGTAATACAATGGACATATTGCCCAATTAAAGAATGTGCCTTAGATTTTCCACTATGTTTCCATTATCAAGTCAGTGTTAAGTAATTAAAGTATGTGTCCCCCAACAGTGAGGGACTTTATCTCCAGAAATTTGAAAAATTGCCGGTAGAATTAAATAAAGAATTCCTGATCTTGAGTTTACTCAAAGTCGTAGATTAAAATACTTTTTATTTTATATTGTTATGTGTGTTTTTGTCTTATTAAAATATTAGGTAATAGATGATTTTTTCTAAATTAGAATTAAAACAAATTGAGATTTGTATCAAATTAGGAAGTTGAGTTCAATTGTAATTTGTTTTAATTACACTAGTAGAAAAAGGACCTACAACAACAAGGTTTTTGCAACTTGCATCTAGTAGTGTTTCGCATGCATCTTGCGAAAATTGATTTTCAGCAACGTGCAACATATGCACTTTGCTGAAAGTCCATTTCGCAACATACATTTTCTACACGTTGTAAAAAGTGTTGTATTTAAGAAACAAAATATTAAATATTAAAACAAAGAACATGTAACTTTCACATTATTAAAATAAAAGATTATGTTAAATTAAAAAAAAAAGATAACTTTACTTTGAATTTTAAATGTTATGAAAAATTGTACTAATTTCTTATTTTGAATTTAAATAAAATAAATAAAATAAAAATATAAGAACCTTTTGAGTTTTAGCTATTATTTTGAATTTCTCAAATGCCATCATTTATCTTTAAAATTTAAAGAAGAATGTTTGCAAGTATACAGTGTCATCTTTGTCCATAATTACTTGAATTAAAGTTTCATTAAAATGTAATTAATTATTAAAATACAATAATTTAATTTTTTAAAATTACTTTTAATTGTTTAATTTGATATATAATTTTATTTTTATTTATTTTTTAGTTTATTAAAATTAAAATTTTTGAACCTTAAAAAATTAAGAAATAGATGAAATTATTTTAAGTTTGAAATTTATGTAAAAGTATAGGAATTTCATTTATTTATTTAAATAAATATTTAAAAATTAAATTTGTAAGATAAATATTTTATTTGAACAATATAATTTTATGGTTATATATAGATATCTTAGATTCAAAATATGTAGCTAACAAATTATAACAAATAAAAAATTAAATAATATAATTTTTTAAATATAGATATATTAAAATTTAAAATATAAATGTGTAAATTATAATAATAAAGAATTAAATTAGTCAATATATTTAAAAATAAACGTGCAAACGATGTCATTTTGTTGGGTTAAGACTTGAGGGTGTCCAATTTTATCCTAATTGAATCCTAGGCTAAACCTAATTCAACCTAATTCGCGTCTCCTCGAGCAGCGCCAGGTGCTTCTCCACTTTCGACGACCCCCCTCTGTCACGGCCACCTCCACCGTCCCTCCTCCCTGTCATTTTGTAAGTATAAATTGGCAGCCTCCGCTCGCTTCTAAGTCTCACCCACGATTCGCTTCTCCAAGCCACCCCAATGAAGCAACTCATCCGCCGCCTCTACTTTGTCGCTGGCTCTTCCCAGTACAGCCTCCTTCCCTCCACCGCCCCCGCTCCAAGGCTGCTCCAGCTCCAAGGCTGTCCATCGCTGCTCTGCTAACTCCAAATCTGTCCTGCAAGGCAACGTCTCTGTCTACAAGATTGTTTAGGGTTTTTCATCTTCGTTTTTCAGTTTTTATTTTTAGAATTAACTCACTCCTCTCTTGCATTTATGTTTCTAGTTTTTAAAATAAATAAATTATACTTAGATTCAAATCTCCACTCTTATATTTGATTGTTTCAGTAATTTTTACTTATTATTTTTTAGTTGAGTGATGGATATGTGTTAATTATTTTTCTTTTTCTTTTTATTTCCATTTTGATTAATGTATTTGAAATATCTTTAACTCAAATTAACAAAATACAAATCTTGTTGATGGGATTTATAGAAACTTTCAATCTTTTCATCTTTGATTTGATTGGAAAGCACTTAGTGATTAACACTGGTCTGCTGAGTTCCGAGCCGCCATACTGTTCGTTACTTCTATGATTTTTGTGCTCTCTGCTCTTCTCTTTGAAGCTCTTTTAGTTCTTTTTCTCACTGCAGGTCTTGGCCTTGATTGGAATAGGTAATCACTTGCATTTTGTTTTGTGTTTAGTTTTGGTTTATTTAGTGTGGGTCGAGTTAAATTTGTGGAAATATTTAGCGGGGTTGCTCATTCTGTGATTACATTAGCATGGTTTTATGTGGGTCGACTTTGGTTTGTGTTAATTTTGGATCTATTTTTGTGGGTCAAGTTCGATTCGATCTCTTTTTAGTATCCATCTGTTGTTTTTAAAATCTGTTTTCTGGTTAAGGTGAATATAGCTGATGAATTAGTTGAAAATTTTTTGTCGCCTTATTTAATTTTGTGTTTATTGGAGCTTAATCTTTTCTGCATCAACTTATGGGAGCTTGTTAGGACATCTAGTGTTGTTCAGATTCAGATTATAGTCCTCTTTTAGTGGTTTTAGATCCACTTATGGGAGCTTTTTTAGGGACATCTAGTTGAGAGACGCTCAAACTTAGAAAATGAGTAAAAAAGCAAAAGGTAGCATGAATTTCACGTTCTGTTCTTCCACAAACCTCCAAGAAACTATACTTCTATACTTTTGTTTTCATTCAGTTTCTTTTCTTATTATGGTCGGAATTACATCTCTACCATCATGACCATAACAGATAATCTAGTGTCAAGGACTTGGCCTGCTAGGTGCAGCCACAAAATGCATCCTGTTTTACAAGGACTGGCATTTCGAGTCCGATGCAGCTATAATTTTTGTTACTTTTGTGTTTTTTATCCTTTCTGTACTCCTCTTTGAAGCTCTTTGAATTTACTTTGCCCGCTGTGCTTGGCCTTCACTGGCACCTAACAATTGCTATACTAGTATCGTTGCTATTATTTGTATGAGGTTTACTTTGTGTTTTTGTTTCAAGAATTTCTGAAAATGGTGATGTTATGGTTTTGGAGTTGAAAATTGAAGAGTGACATTGGATAAACAGTGTAGTCATAAGATAATAATAAATAAAGAAAAGAAAAATTAGTGTAGTCATAGCATATACATAAATAAAAGAGAAATTGGTATAATCATAGCATATAAATAAAGGAAAGGAAACATAATAAAATTGCATTCAATCTCTAATCCGTATTTGCTTTTCTTTTTCTAATCCATTAGCATAGCAATTATAACGTTATTTTAATTAAATTAAAGTGGGTGGAATTAAAGTTTTCATACAGGTAGTTGGGGATGGGAAGTTGCCTTTAGATAAAGTGGGGGACAGGCCTCTGAAGCTTGTCTTTCATGCTTTCAATATTTAATAATAAATTTTGTTTGTTTTTCTTAAGCTTTATATAAATGGTTTCTAAAGAAAAACTAGAAGACACTAAAAGTTGTTTGTTCTAGTGAAAGAGAGGGGTAATGCGGTTAGAAAGGAGAGAAGATAAGGAAAAAATAGGGAAAAAAAATGAAAAAGACGTGATACACTAAAGATTGGAATTCGTATAAGTAGTAGACATTCCTATTGTGTATTTTACTACTATCTTGGAATAGTTGACAGCAAAGCTATTTTTTCTGCTTTTTTTTTTAAAAAGGAAAATTACTTGAAACTTGCAAATCCAAATTAGCTCCTATCTCATTCTTATTTTTTTCACTTTCCTTACCTAAAATCTATGATATTGCAATGGTTCACTTGCGGGATGAAAAGATGGAATTACATCATGAAATTATCAAAAGGGAGGGAGAAATGGGGGATTTTTCCCTTCAGGTGTGTTTCTACTGTAATTGATTAGGTGAAGAGTGTAATTAAGTTAGATTAATTCAACTTTTTAAGTCATGGTTATCCTTTAGGTCAACGATTTGCATTCTCGTGTTTAATAAATTAAGACCTTATTTGTTACCATATGCGGTATGCGGGAGACAAATAAAAGAAGTACTTGAGTACTAAGTGACATAAGGAATCTTTTACTTTTTTTTATGAGTGTCTCAAGTGCTTTGCTCATATGGAAGCCTTGTGTACAAGCATGGTCTTTGTTTCTGTTTATAGTTTGCTAAGGTGTACAAGCTTTAACTATTATATTATACAAGTGAATTTGTAAGCTTGACATTCAAGAATGTGATAAGCTAGACAAGAAGCTGCCACATGAATCATCATATCAGCTACCTTTCCCACTTGTTATATATAGGGTCAAGTGAAACACACCCCAAGAATACAATCACATTACTTGGTTGGGATCTAGAAAGTTTTATGATCTATACTGTTCGAAGATGAGAAATCAGGGAATGTTCAGTTGTTTTCTGCTGTTGTTTATTCTTTTAAATGATTTATAGAGGTTATTTTCAATATTGAATGTTTTGTTGTTTTGACATCTATTGATATGCTATTTTGAGCTTCTATGTTTTGCTGTTTTGAGATTTTATAGGTTAATGTCTGATGTAAAGGTTGAACTTTTCAGTTGTTGGTAAATTTGGATATAGGTTGTTATGTATTTTCTCTTGATTGTGTTATAATGAAGATTTTATAGGTTAATGTCTATGATGTAAAGGTTGTGTGATAGGTAGGTAGAGTTTTGGGAAGAAGAGTTTTGAACTTTGGTTTTAGAGGTAAAGTTGGGTTTTTGAGGAGTTAATGGCTAAAGATAAGTGGTCTTCTAAGGCATTCTATTGCAAATTGATTATTACTAGTTCATTTCTGTTGGAGAAGGGTTGGATAGAAAACTGAAATACAAACAGCAAACAGCAAAGCAGAAAGACAGAAAAGCAGAAATGTAGAAAGATTGTTTCAAGAAGATGAAAGTATTAAAGAGTGGCAAAGACATTTTCATTTCTAAAGTTGTTTCATTTGTGGTACTTCCAATTGTATTGCTTGCTTTTTTCTTCTTTTGAGCCATTTAGGCTACTATTGTATAGAAAAAAAATACTTGGAACTTTTAGCATTGTAATGATATTTATTTTAATTTAAATGTGCACTATGATATTATATTTAATTGTGTGCTTCAGTGTAATCATTTGTATTATAATGTACATAATTGTAAATATTATAAGCATTACAAATTACCCAAAAAAATAGCATTATAAAATATGTATAATTTTAAATTTATATAATGCCTATGGCAACGTGTAATTCATGTTGCCAAAAAGTTGTTATAGACATAGGGCAAGTTCAGAAATTCTTAAAATTGCATGTTGCAAAATCGTATATGGCAATTCGCATAAAGTACTTTCACAATGCGTATTTTATGTTGCGGAATATCAAAGACTTTCTGCAACAAAGCCTTCACAACAAGAACCTACATGTTGCGAAAAGCCATTTGCAACTTGCATTGCATGTTACTGTAGGTCTTTTTTCTACTAGTGAATTATGATACTCTAGGTTACTCATAGTTTGATAAGGAAACTGAAATAGAAAGAATTTTGGTTGTATTTTTAGTTTAGGAATCATGGTTAGACTAGGAAAGAAACTCTTGGCCATATATAAAGCTTTGTATGTATGAGTATAGAGATATCGAGAAATCGATCAAGTGGATAAAGGACAGTAATAAACATTTTAGGAGCCTTGGGAGACGGCAAAGACGTTAACGTTTGGGTGATCCAGGAAGGTACAAGTGGAGTCATTAATCGTGAGCAGGATTGTGATATTGGAAGCTATAGTTTGGGATTGTAAATCGTGAGTATAGATCTGGTATTTATGAAAGTTCTTTTCTGTTAGTCTTTCCTTGGGAGTATATATCATAAATTGGTGGTAATTTTGGGATATATACGTAGGAAGGTTGTTAGTCTTTCCTTGGAAGCATACATTGAAAATGGGTGGTTATCTTTACGTATATGCATAGGAAAGCTGTAAGGTTAAATCATTGTTATTGCTACTGATATTCTTGTAATTGTATTTTATTGTTGATTAGAATAAAACTGCTGTTGAGATCTCCAAAGTGGACATATGCTTCATTAGCTGAATCGTTATAAATCTAATGTTCCTATCTTCTGTATTTTTTTGTTTGTTTTCTTATTTGTGGTTTCATCATAATTTTGTCAAAATATCGGGTTGAACACTTCAGTAAAAGTCCGAAATTCACAACAAATTTGTATCAGAGCTTTTGGTTCTAGAATCTAAGATGCCTACAACAAAATTCGAGATGGAATGGTTTAATAGCAAGGATGGTGCTGGTAGTGGGAGACACTGATTTGAGATTAAGGAGGAGTACTATTCAGATTGTGATCCAGAGACTAGTGGAATAGACGAAGAACACAAAGAGATTTATGAAGAAAAGGTGCTGGGAAGATTTGGTATGATAGCTTGCAGGTTCAAGCATGGCTTGGACTTGGACCAAATCAAGTGCACGTGATGTCTTGAGGGTTGGTAGAGAGCAGTAGTTGGAACAAAGAAGGAAAAAGTTTGGAATTAGATTTGGAGTGATTGCACGCCCGCGCGTGTTTGGGAGAAAAGTTCTGCTCTTGTGCAAGTCTGCTGGAAGAGTTGTGCTCCTGCGCAATGTGGTTGCACTCCTGTGCAACATACGTGGATCATAGAATGCTTCAGGCAGCGAGTTTGCGCTTCTGCGCAACAGAGAATGCGCACCTACATAACGTAGTGGACTGAAATCCTTCTTTAACATGGAATCAACAATGGTTGAAGACAAAAACAAGGTGGAGATTGTTATGTATGTTTTTGTCATGTTAGAATATTAGCAATAGAGGATTTGTTTCTAGATTAGGATTAAAACAAATTGGGATTTGTATCAAACTAAAAAGTTGAGTTTGATTGTAATTTGTTTTAATTAGGATAATTTAGGTTACTTATGGTTTGAAAAGGAAAATGAAATAGGAAGAGTTTTTGTTGTATTTCTAGTCTAGGAATCATGGTTAGACTAGAAAAGAAATTCTTGGCTCTATATAAAGCCTTATATGTATGAGTGTAGAGAAATCAAAAAATTGATCAAGTGAAGAGAAGACGGTAATAAACGTTTTAGGAGCCTTGAGAGACAGCAAGGACATCAACGCTTGGGTGATCCAGGAAGCTACGATTGGAGTCATTAATCGTGAGCAGGATTGTGATCTTAGAAGTTACGATTTGGGATTGTAAACTATGAGTATAGATCTGGTACCTGTGGAGGTTCTTCTCTATTAGTCTTTCCTTAGGAGTATATATCATAAATTGATGATAATCTTGGGATATATACATAGGAAGGTTGTTAGTATTTCCTTGGAAGCATATCGAAGATTGGTGGTTATCTTGGCATATACGCATAGGAAGGCTGCAAGGTTAAATTCTTATTTTTGCTGTTGATATTCTTGTAATTGTTTTTTATTGTTTATTAGAATAAAGCTACTGTTGAGATATCCAAAATGGATGTTGGCTTCATTGACCGAACGACTATAAATCTGGTATTACTATCTTATTTATTTATTTATTTATTTTTTAGCTTGTAGTTTCATCATAATTTTGTCAATATCTTGGATTGAATGTTTCTGCAAAAAGTCTAAAATTCACAACATATATCACTGAATTTGCATGAGACTTCAATCAATTATCTATTTTCTAATTGAAACATTATTGTGTTTGATGAAGACTTACGA
Organism: Boswellia sacra; assembly: GCA_013180625.2. Lineage (NCBI taxonomy): Eukaryota > Viridiplantae > Streptophyta > Magnoliopsida > Sapindales > Burseraceae > Boswellia > Boswellia sacra. Next base: position 109,267 of record SNVD02007239.1, on the reverse strand, counting down.
CCCCACTTGCTGACAAGTCTATTTTGTCGATTAGCAACATACGGGTTAGTGAAGAATAGAATATTTGATCTGTTTAAGCAACGTCTTGGTCGAATTTTATTAAGAAAACATAAGGTTAATTGTATCAGAAATAGGGATGTCAAAATTACCCGTGCGAGGTCGAGTACTCGGATCCTCGGCCCGGTCTTGGCCCGAAATAAATGTAAATGTATATTTTATTTAATTTATGTAATCTAACCCATTTCTAATTTGAGTCCGGCCCGGAATAAATGTAAATTTACATTTTATTTAATTTATGTAATCTAGCCCATTTCTAATTTGAGTCCAGTCCAACGTAACTCATTTAAATGTCAAGTAAAAAAAGCAAAGGAAACTAGGCTACTGGAAGTCTCGAACCTAGGACGCGAGATTAGAGATGTCAAAGCCAATAAACCACCAGGCTGAGCCATTGGACACGGTTCGAAGTGAAGCAAATTTATGATAACGTAGACACATCACTTGGCAAAAAAAAAATGAAGAAAACCGAAGGCTCAAACCTGGTACCACATAAGCGTTCTAAGAGTACCACACCGCTAGACTACGCCAACCGAATGAGTAAAAGTTTGCAAAAACAAATATAAGTACAGTTTTTTAATAGAATTAAAAAATCCAGGAACCATTTTGGGGAATTAATATACCCGGATCCGGAATGAAATTACACGACCAGGCCTCGGCCCCAGAAATTTCAGAGAATTTTCTGGGGCTGGTAATTAAATGACATGCCAGCCTTAGGATTTTGACATCCCTAATCAGAAATCAAACAAATCGCAAAGGGGAAAGTTCATATTTCCTGAAATCTTTTGCGTGATTGAAATTGACAAATCATTTTACGGCGTCGTTCAATAATTTGCCCTTCTTTTATTATAAAGTGGGTCTCCTCGCATAATAATTTCTAAAAAAAATGCAAGCAATTAATATTTTATGTAACGTGAAATAATTTTCACAAAATTAAAAAATTAGCTTGCTACGAAATTACCAACTTTATAAGTCTAATATGAGTTTCGATCGATTTTTGTCTTATTTTACCTTCAACCGATGGATATGCTCTGCTACTCCGAAAGTAAACAGTGTTATTTGATCTTTATATTCTTTTTTGGTTTCTACAAGAAAAGATGCTGATGTGAAATTCAAAATATTTATATTTTCATACCAATATTTTTTACTCAAGAAATATATACATGACAATCGTTACGTGGTGATGTCATATATATGTAACTTGCTAAAACTTGAAAGAGAGATGATATAACTGCATTCCCGCTATCATATATATGTGTGGTTTCCAAGTGAAATGTGTCACCTCATTTTCCAAAACACCTTTTATCAAAATTTAAAAATTTAAATCTTACTATATATTACACATCGGTTGAAATGTCAATTTAGTTTGTGACAATTTAATATATTAATAGTACTATTTCACTCAAAAACAAATTTACACACCCACTTACATATCTAACTGGGCAAAATTGTTCTGTTAGATAAGCAAATCACTTAACATGCCTACTTTGAATCGGAATCTTACAAGTCTCATAATAAAGATATTTTTTTTCTTCTAAAGAAATAAATTGTTTTTAGCTGACTCCATGCACGAGATCTCAATCTCCATTGATGAGTTGCCAATTCGTTTTATTTAGATATGCAACTATAGAAGGTAACAATGTAATAACAATATTGGTGTATCTAATGTATTAGCTTTGATGAATTTTACTTGTTAAAATTAAAAATAGATTGAATTACTATATTAATTAGATCCTTACCAATAAGCTTTTAAGTCACTATAAATAACATAAAAATACTACAGAGGCAATGACGAAGATGGTAATATGCTAGGTCTTTATAGAGTAGATATAACTTTTCTGGCTCAACATATTTACCTCCATTTACAAGTAAAATCTGAAGGGAGTTTATGCCTATTAAAATAGAATAAGGAAGATTGTTAATATGGCAAGAACCCTAGCGAATATGGTGCATGAACGCATGTATCAAATACACTAATTTGACGTTATCTAGGTTTCTGTTCATCTTGAGAGTTTTGTTTATAAAGCTATGTTTTTTTTATTAAAATGCACATTAAGAGGACATTTAATTTATTACATGTCAACATGCTACAATATTAGGCGAAGCAAGTTAGGCAATAAAAATAAAAAAAAAATAAACACAATGCTTGATTATTCAATATATAATTGAAGGTCCGTAGACATGCATAGATGAAGAAATTTCTCAAGGCAGATGAAAACCAAACCAAAAGCTGAAAGGTCGACTTATCAAACTACAGAGAATACTTGGAGCCTGCCCGTCAAATCAGCTAAGAATAATACATCCAAAACCAATGGGAACTCTCGAAGTTCCCATCAAATTATTGAGAATCCTAAGAGGACGGTCGTCCTACAAGCTAAGATTAATTATAAACCCGAAGAGAAAAATAGCAAACGCTTGCAGTTCCTATCAAGCCACGAATAATCATCAGTGCAAAACTTTCAAAAGCTCTAGGGAAATCGCCAGTAGGAGCAGAGGCTGAAAGTGGGTTTAATAAGAATGGCGGGCCGTTTGCATCTTAGATTCCATGTACGTATTAATAAACATTGTGTATGTGTTTTATATGCTTTTCTTTTGGATGTGTATATCTTTCATGTTCTATATGTTGATAAAATTTCTTGTATTCTGAAGCTCTATTAATATCTAAATTTTTTTATCTGAATCACCTTAGCTCTTAGTTTTCGTTGATATAAAAAGAAAAAAAAGAACATTTGTTTTATATTTAACACTAAATATTTATCAATATTGAAGAATAAAACTAAACTTGAACCAAATTTATAAGCTTAAGCTTTTAGATGGATTGACAACTTAATATAGAATTATAACCCTATTAATTGAATGATCAATAATTCAAATCCTCATAAAATTCAAATTAAAAGAAATATACTTCTAAAAGGGAAAAAAGATATTATAAGATCAATGTTAAAGTTATGGCTTTCTCAGTCCTCTAGAGGACGAGAAGAGAATAGAGCGCTAGGGTTTGTCCTAATCGACCTACACAATGACAATTGTCATGCCTTGCGTGACACATGCATGGTTTAGCGCCAAGCTTGCATGGAAGTGCACCAAGGAATGAGATTTCAGGGCAAGTGTTATGGTGTTTCAAAATCCTCATGATGCAAGGAGTTTGATGGCGCAAAGAATGGGTGCAGTGTTTCGAAAGCTTTTGAGACATTCCGAAAGGTTCCGAAAGAATCCGAAAGGTGTGATCAGATGCATGCGGAAGACTCAAGAAGGTTTTGGAAAGCTTCGTAAGGTGGTAGAAGGTGATGGAAGGCCGCAGAAGACTCCGGAAGTAAGAAAAAATATCTTGAGTCTAGGACATTCTAGGGATATCTAGTGTTGTCTAGTGTGTTGTAGAGTTCCCTAGTGGTGTGTGGTATTGTCTAGCAACTTGTGGATGTCTCTAGAGATACTTGGCCAATAAGTAAGCTTATAAATATCTAGGAAGGATTTAGAATAGGAATGTTCTAGGTACATCGGTTAGCTAATAGGAGGTTGACATGTGACGCAATGTTAGCCACATATTGATGAGGTGCAAGCCTATAAATATAGGTGAGCCCTCGTTTGTAGGCAAGCCATGCTAGACTCAAAGGTTTGAGAGCCTTGCACTTGAGAGCCTTTACACTCCAAAAGCCTTGTACATTGCTTGTGTATAGTGAACATTCGTTGCCCAAATCTCTCGTGTTCTTATTCTCCTTTGCACGAACCTCTCTTCTAGTGGTTTAAGGCTTACTTAGGTACACTTTGGGGAGTGTTAGCGATTGAGGCCGCACGGTCTTCTCATTTAAAACAAGAAGGCCATGACAGTTGGTATCAGAGCTGAGGTTTACTTGAGGTTCTTTGTATGGGGTGCTGAGAACAAGTTCAGGTAGACACAATGGTAGAGATTTCGATTGTGAGTGAGAAAAGTAGGGGGCGTGGGGAAGCTCCCACTAGAGGATTAAAGACCCATGGTCAGGAGAAGTCTCGTGACGTAATAAGCACTATAGAGACCTGGATGGTCAAGGTGGAGCTAGCCATGGCCGATACAAGGGAAAGGCTAGATAGGATAGAGCAAGGCTTGGAACAAGGCATGGAGGAGCACAATGGCAAGGTGGAAAGCCAAGGTAATGAGCTCAAGGAATTCATGCGTAGTTTCGAGGCCGCCATCGAAGCACTACGTCAAGAGATTTATGCTTTACAAGCAAGGGTGCTAGAAGCTCTAGCCAAGTTTCAAACTCAGGTAGAGGAACTGAGTAAAGGATTGGAAGACACTAAGGCTGAGGTAGCCATGTCCAAGAGGTTGGTAGCAAGTGGCGCTACAGTAGCGTCACTTGTGCTTGCTATTTCGCTGATAGATGCACCTAAACCCAAGGAGTATAGTGGCAAACGGGATGCCAAGGATGGAGAGGTATTTTGACGTGTTGGGGATCCTAGATGAGAAGGTTGCTGCAAAAAAGTTTGCAAGTATACATAATCGTTTCAAGTAATAAAGTAAAAGTACAGATATCGTTCCCACGAGAACTATCATTACTAATACCAAAAATTTTATTAGCTCTTATTTAAAATGAAAAAAAAATCAAAATTAAGGTTTGATTTGTAAAGAGATTAAATAGAAAATTGACACTAAGAAAATGCATTCATGAAACAGAAAAGAGAATATAATGACACAACGCTCTAGTATACCAATTTCACCAAGATTAATCCACTCTAGTTATTAAATACTATAATACCAGCCTTATTCCTAATTGTTACCAATCAATTTCACTGATATAACTGTTATTCTTTCTTAAGCAATAACAATGTATATTAATATATTAGAATCACATCTTTGTCTCATCTAACTCACTATTAATACCTATTGAGCACAAGAAATCAATAAGATTACACAAACCACATTCATATCTCTATCTCATATTGACTTATGGCAAAATAATTAAGGACTAGTATGAATATAACTTCTCAGTCTCAATTCATGTCTCAAATCATGTAAAAGTTGATGTGGCTTTCGTAAGCATTAAGCATATAATTAAATTGCTCACCAATCATGGAATAAATAACTAATATATTGAATTCAATGGACTAGACTATCATAATTCGACTACATCTTAACCCTAGAAGACAAAACTTAATTCATACACTACAAGAAAAAATGCCACATTTGGCGGTCTTTGACCGTCAAATATGTATATATTTGGCGGTCTTAAAAACGCCACCAATGGCACCACCAAATATGATCAATTTAACATATTTGGCAGTCTTATGACCGCAAAATATGCACATGACTATACTTGACGGTTTTTGGCCGCCAAGTATAAATAGTTTTAAAAAATTAAAAAACTATATACTTGTCAGTTTTTAGCGCCAAATATGCACTTAACTATACTTGGCGGTTTTTGACCGCCAAGTATAATAGGTTTAAAAATTAAAAAAATATATACTTGACGGTTTTTAACCGCCAAGTATAATATTTCAAAAATTAGAAAAAATATAATATTTCAGTAATCTACCACCAGAATCCCAGATTACTATTGCCGTTATAAAACGGAATTTTGAATTCATAAGCAATAAATGCAATAACAAAGTAGAAAACCAATAGTTATGTCAAACAAAACTTTGCTTGGTCAGTGCAAAGAAATTTACTAGTTATACACTATTCTCTGTAAATGATAGAGGTTCAAGACAAAAAATTAACATCAAAACATCTTAAAAGAAATTTTATTGGGGAATGAATTTAATGATTGGACCAATTACTTGATGCATTCATGTAAATTAGTGCAACTATTAAAGAAACAGTCTAGACAAACCAAGAAGTATATCCCTACTCTCTGGCCAATTAAAAGTAGTGGCAGAAAAGCACTGAGGTCCACATATTACCAAGATATATGATAAATTCCCTGCCTTACTACTATTTCAATGTTAACTAAGCTCAAATGATGAAACTGAAAGTTCATTGCACACCATGAAGCAGCCACACTTGAAATGTTAGACAAAAAGCATGCAGCCACAGATCAATACTAAAAAAGTTAAATATGTACTTATTAAGCTTCCTAGTCTGGTTATTTGATGCGATTCCCCCAATTGCCTTTGGACTGCAGAAGGCAAATATTTCCAAATTTACATCATGCAGACCCATTGAAGTTGACAGAAGACTTATTTTAGTTAAAGCAAATTTGATCTTAGGCAGTCCATCACACAATATCCATCACATTCTGTCAATAATGCTAGTTTCATGAGCAAATATCAAGCAACATCCAGCCCAGAAAACTAATTGGAATCTGCAGCAATTAAAGCTCACTTTTTTGGGCAAAATTCTGCCTAATTCTTGAACTTAAAGAGATAATTGATAGCAGCAAATTTGCTTACATCTCATTTATGATACACCAATACTATAGAAACAAAGAACAGGCAGCAGAACAAAATAACATCTCACATATGATACAACACTACTTTAGAACAAAAAGAAGCCCTTAGCAGTTAGTGGCCCAGGATTTCTCAAACTCAGAGAGAGACAAGTGACAACAATTGTATAATAATTATTAGCATGAATTAGCTAGTGTAACAATATCATCACTGCAATAAGCTTATCAATTTGTTTCCACTTCTTCAAATAAAATTATGCAACAAAACACAACCTCAAAATGCAAGATCATTATTGCAACAAAAAAAAAAATCAATTTCTTGATTCAAAACACCTTAAAGCGGAATCATAGTAGTAAAAGTCATTTAGAACATAAAAAAAAGTCATCTTTTGGAGTCAAAATGGCATTTCGTCTAAACAATTTAAAGTGATATAATGAAATATGTAACAATAAATAAATAAATAAAGCAAACTAGAAAAAACTGCGAACAGAGTGCTGATAATAATCATACCAGATTGGCAAGTTCGAAGGCTGGAATTGTGGCCAGAGATAAGTGAGGTCAATTTGTTATTTCCAAACCTCCAAAATTTGCTTGCCATGTACCATCCAGGAGATGACCAATTTGTTGATTAGTAGCACTCTTAAAATGTAGATATACAAAAAATTAAAATATATTAAAAGTAACAAAAAACTCTAAAGGAGTAATAGATCACCTTCTTCTTTCGAAGCAATCTTGAAACTAACAACAAATTCTGGGTTAATATGGGTATTAACATTTATATTCCAAACTACATAATGTCTTGGATTTTGTGGATCATCAACTCCACTATCAAAATCCTCTTTGCTGGGATGAAATCCTCTGCCTAGCAAGCCTGGATTGGCATCAGTTCCAATTATTAGGCCCAAAATGATATTTAAAAATTAAAAAATAAATAACAGAAATAAGCTCAACACATTGGAGGTTGAAAACTAAGTGAGTGTGTGTGTGTACATTAGAGGCTGAAAACTGTGCCCAAAATGATATTTAAAAATTAAAAAATAAATAACAGAAATAAGCTCAACACATTGGAGGCTGAAAACTAAGTGTTTGTGTGTGTATGCACGCGCGCGCGCACATTGGAGGCTGAAAACTGTCTCTGTGTGTGTGTGTGTGTAAATAACAGAAATAAGCTCAACACATTGGAGGCTGAAAACTAAGTGTGTGTGTGTGTGTGTAAATAACAGAAATAAGCTCAACACATTGGAGGCTGAAAACTAAGTGTGTGTGTGTGTGTGTGTGTGCGCGCGCGCGAGCTGAAAACTGTGTGTGTGTGTGTGTGTGTGTGTGTGTGTGTGTGTGTATGTGTGTGTGCGCCCCTCAGCTCTCTTCCTCTTTCTCTCTTATTAAGTAAACAAATATTAGAAATTATCACAGACTCTGAACATTTCATGGCAGAAATCAGCTTTAACTCTTTTCAGCCCATTCAAACGTGTTGGTTACTTGCAAACTCTCTCATCATTTCTTGACATAAATGAAGCTTTAACCCTTCTTTTTGGTGCTATAACCCAATTTTTTTACCGTGATAGACAAGCAATGCAAATAATTTCTAAAATGGATCCACTAGAACATACCTGAAGACATCATGGTGATAAAGACTCTTCTTAATTGCCTATTGGGAAACACATGAAGCATTTATTCAATTCTAAATCGTCGTAATTTTCATCTCAAATGCCCAAAACACAGGTCCACCAATGCAATGACAAAGTCTAACACTGCATTTTCTTGCACAGTTGGCCTGGTAAATACATCTTAGTCAAAGATGAAAGAAACAGCTACATGCATACTCATTACAGTTTATAATTTATTTCAATTTTCTATTCATCTGTTGGAGTACTTGGTTCTAAATTTGATGATTTTATTATAAAAACTTACCTCAATATGTGATCTTGTTTCAAGTAGAGCAATTTTCCTTACAAAATCATGAGGTTTGACTTGAATGGTGGGATTCCTCTGTATCAGTGAATTGTCAAGGGGGAATTTCTGCTAATTTTGCTGTAAACAAGTGATCAGGAAGCTCAAAACCTCAACAAATTTCAGCATTCTTTGAGCTCAACAATGAATTGATTTAGTGGAATTTACAGATATTTGACTTGTCAGCCTAAAAGTTAATCTTCAACCGGAAAAAACCAATGTTTATTCTGAAGATAAGGCTTTGATTCTCTCTACTAACCAGCTTCCAATCAATAAGCTTAATATTGCCCTACATTTGCCAGAACATAAATATCAGAGAGAACATTACATAAATAATTACAATTTCTGGAAACTTATTAGGCTTGACAAAACACAAGAGAGTATAAAAGTGAATATTATAAATAAATAAACCAAAACCTCAGGTTTTGAGACAGCTTAATCATTCAACATGACCATTGTTTTTTAATGCCACATCAATCTTCTCATCTGCAAGCATGCATTAACAAATTTTTTCTTGTCAATAAATATGAAAGAGAATGATAACAACTCAACAAGGCATCCATCGAAATTTTGAATTATATACATGATTTTGATTCTTAAAAAATACTAACACTATCATAATAAATTTACCGATCAATATTTAATAAGTCTCAGATGCAGTAATTTGATCTTATAATTATTCTTCTATTTGCTTAGCTTTCTGCCTTCTTAATCATTTCTATTACTTGTCAAAAAGTACAATTACTTCTAAAAATTTAATCATAATATTTAAAATTTCAATAAATTCTAGTAACTTAATTTCTTTTCATAACTTTCCTATAGATAGAACAACAACACTGAATTCAATAAGAAGATTAATTTAATTATACTATATAGTTTATTATAAAGGAGATAAATATAAGCCAGATTCATAATTTAAAAATTGGTTTATATAAATACATATACTAGATATAAATAACATAACATGAAGTTTTGGATGAAAATTGATAAATTTAAATCTATAAAAAATAAGTACATAAAAAAATTATTATGCTTAGATTTAAATTAATCAGCATCTACTTTATAACTAATTATAGATGAATCAAATAGAATGTTTTTTTATTGTATTTTTTCAAAGTATATATGATATGAATACCGAACAAGAATTGTATACATTCAAAACTTAATATATTGTACTTAATAATTGGCCTACTTTTAGTATTGCTATAATTTCTTTTATGATCTATACATACATAATAAATGTGTAAAAAGAAAAATAATTGAGAAGTTTTACGTAATAAATTATACATAATCAACAATCTTGTTCATGGGAGATCTATTCCACTACCCTTAAAAGTTACCATTCCAATATTCTTCCTTTTTGTTACCATAACTCCAATACAACCAATAATGGTTTATACTCAAATCTACAGGAGCATCTACATTCACTTTGTTAAGTTCTCTTAACAGCATAGGTTTTCATTTTTGAGCAATTAAATATCAGTAGAATCATAGAGCAAATTTTATTCAAATTTGAATTTTTGACCATATTAAGAGAACTTGCCTGCATATGGTCAAGCCATAAAGCAAGACCAATAAGAGATGAACCAGCTGAAAACATTCTAAAATCAGGCCCCCCAATCCTTGACATCTGCCGTGCATGCAACACAAAGAATTCAAGGTGTAAGCAAACTAATTAACGGAACCTGAAAGCAAAATGAAAGAAATATCATAATCAGACCTTCCGCAAAATTCAGCGCTAGCACAGGTCAAAAAGTTTTAAAATGAGTCTTGAATCTCAGTTTTACAAATTAATGTCAAAAATAAATAACAAATAAGACATAAAACTCTCCTTCTTGTTCAAATTTCAAAGCTCTACTTCAAGCAGAGGGTATGAAAGCCTTTGAAGCTAATGATCAACATGCACCATTAGCATAACAGTTTAAGTTTTTCTACAGCACTTTTCAGATATCAAAAGATTTATGAGTTCGTATATCAAACTATGCAGGTTACTCACAAGCTACTCTTAACACTTCTTGGCACAACTCAACTTTATCTCTTTTCCGCCCCTTAAAGTCTGTTGGTTACTCAAAAACTACACTTTATCGTTTCTTGGCACAAACCAAGCTTTAACCCATTTTTGGTGCTATAACCCAATTTTGGGCATAGACAAACAATACATACACAATTTCAAAATTGGGCTCATTGGACATACCTTAAGACATCACAGTGATCAATGCTCTTCTTGATTGCATTTGAAAACCCATGAAGCAGTGGCTCGAAGCTCAAATGCCCACAACAGGTCCACCAATGCATTGACAAAGTTAAACACTGCATTGTCACTTCACAGGGTTTAGTTCTCTAGCCAATGGTCTACCTAATAGCATCCAGTGGCATAGCTTATTTCATCAGAAGCCTAAAAACCAAAATCACTAAAGATAAATCCATGGACAGGAAATAATGAGAAGAAAAAGAAAAGCAAAACCAAAACAATCTATCTTGGAGAGCATTGCCTCTTTCTAAAAGTAACCGTGAAGAACCTGATTGTAAGATCAAACCCAGCATTTCGGAAAGCATTTATGAGGATAATCACTTCTCACATGTGAGCAGACAAACTTGTCGTTTTGATAATTAAAGCGTGTCCTTATTCTTTAGTCCGATAAATATATGAAAAAGAATCCAATGTTATTTCTTTACAGAAGAAATTGTAACTATACTCTTGTAGAAAGACACTCAAGTAGATATATATAATTACTGTTACTATAAATTTCTTAAAGCTTTTATACCCTTTGCTATTGCAGATCAGTTATCGGTGGCAGTATCTTAAGGTACCTTCCTTCTCTTGTGTTGTTGCATCACTTTCATTTCCTGCAAAACCAATAAAGAACTTTTGAAGGGTATTTAATGAAACATAAATATTTCGAAATTATTAGATAATACTAAACAAGAGCTGTAATACATTCAGAAATTGATGTAACTTTACTCTCTTTCACCAAAACTCACTCCAAACGACTACCCCTTTTACAATCAGAGATATATACAACAATTCAAGCCTATGATTTGGAGGATTCTTGTACCCTGTCCTTCAAAATATGTTGAATTTAAATCTACAGAAGGTTCTATAGAGAGTATTTCACAATTCCATCTAGATTGAATTTCAAGGTTGGATGCATTCAGATCAGTTTTGCACACAGTCGGTTTACTGAATTTGTTCAACCTCTAAGACTACGCTTGGTCATGTGATCTCGTGTCAAACAGATTATGAAGTCTGGCAAACTCTTGGAAAGTTTTTTAAGATTCAGTGCAAAGAACAAATTACGCAACTTTGTCATATCTTGAAACTACACAAAAAGACTCATTAACAGTTGGTAATTACATCTTACTTAATCATGAAAGAAATAATTAGAAGTAAACCGATTACAGATGAATATTTATTTCCTTGGAGTACTTGATTCCCAATTTGATGTATTTATTATAGGACTTACCTCAATGTGTGATGTTATGTCATTTCAAAAAGAACAATTTATGATATCTCACGAAATAATGAGATATGACTTTATCAATATGGTTCCTCTGCATCAGTGGATTTGCAAAGGGGGTTTCCTCTAATATTGCTGCCAAGAAGTGATCAGCAAGCTCAAAACCTCAACAATTTCAGCATTATTTGAGCACAAAATTGAGTTAGTTTAGTGGAATTTACAGATATTCCAATTGGCTGCCCAAAGTAATTTTAAAATTACCAATGTCTATTCTGCAGATATGGCTTTGATTCTTTGGACGGATCAGTTTCCTAATTGATAAGCTTGATAATGCCCTATCATTTGTGACAACAATCAATGAGAACAATCAATTTGTACCTGAACAAACATAATAGAATTCTATCAATGAGAACAATCAATTTGTATCTGTAAAAACATAATAGAATTCTTAGTAAAAAGTAGAATAAACTGATTCATACACCTTTCTCTTGTACTATCAAGTCTGACTGGCCGTCTGAAGCAGAGGAGAGTGGAGTACAAGTTTGCAATCTGAATATAGTATATACTTATATTAGTTAAACATAATCACTCAGATACCAATTACACAATCAACATTGATAAGGAATGAATGAATTTGTTATATTGTATATCAATAGAGAAAGAATTTCATAGGGAAAACAAGAGACAAAAGTTTCAGTATAAAGTGAAGAAAACACAGAAGAGAAGTAAATGATATGAGGAAGCAAATGACATATTCAGTAAACTTGTGGAAAATTTAACCCTGCCAACATAGTTATTGTCATGAAATAGATCTGAACTTAAATACAAAAAAATGAAAACGTTCATGAAAGAATACATGTTAACAAAAAGCATATAGATTATAGTGATAATAAGAGTTATTAGACCTAGAATGTGGCTAATAATATATTTGAGACCAAAATCTTTCAGAAATGATAGAGAAGACTAATCTTCAAAACCTGTGCGTATTTGTACACTCATCTTTCTGATGGCTATGAAACCAGATTCTGTCCTAAATATGTTGAATTTAAATCTAAAAATGATTGTAAAGAGATTGTTAGACAATACCATCTCGGGCTTCAAGCTTGACTGCATTCATATTCTGTCATGTGAACAGGTGTCAAAGACCAAACTCTTTAAATAATTTCTACCATTGCGTCTAAAGCACAAAAAATGCAGCTTCTTCATCTCCTTCAATCTCCAAAGAAAGACTCACTAGCAGTTGGTAAAAACAAATTAATTATAGATTAAAGAACTAGCTGATACAACTGTCAGCTACATGTAAATGTATAACAGATAAGGAACTATTTCTTTGCACCTTTTGAAGGACTTGTTTCTGAATTTGATGCTTTTTGTTGTATAACTTACCTAAAAATGTGATGTTTTTTTCTCCCAAGAAGTAATCAAGAAGCTCAAACCTCACCATTTTCTGCATTCTTTGAGCTCAATGTCGGATTACTTGACAAATATTTTAATTTCTTCCCAAAAAGTAATTTTAAATTGAAAAATTACCAATGTTTATACCGAAGACATGGCTTTGGTTCTCTCTACTAAGCAGCTTCTAATCAATAAGTTGATATTGCTCTATCATTTGCCACAACATAAATAACATTAGGGAGAAGCGACTATCAAATACACCATAGCTTCAGTTGCATATTAAGGAACCAAATTTTAAGAAGATTTTAGATTGATGATCTGAAAATATTTTATATGTACAGAAATTCAGTCTAAACAAGCGTTAACCAAATTTTTAAGAAATTGAGGAAAATGTTGAGAATATTGCTAACTTCACATACCTGGTCATTGAAGAAGTGTTTCACTTCATTTTTGTCTGGGTGTCACTTGCTCTCCAAAGTCAAGGGTCTAGATTTCTGGACATCCATATATCCTAAATGTCAACAAAATGGGAATGCAATAGCATACAACGTCTGAGATAAAATTGAGTGAAGTTGTCTAGTTATCAAAAAGGGAATGCTAAGTCACCCAAAATTCACTGCAAACAAGAAGCATTAAATTTAAAAGATTAAATCACTTGGAATATAGGAAAAGGTAACAGTTTGAACAGTTTTGATCTCTATTGCAAAAGATTCAACAATTTAAAGCATCTAGGCCTAATGTGTCTCTTTTTACCACAAAAATAACAAGTAGGAATGAATTTTCTTACCTTTTCAGGACTGGATTTGAAAGAACTCATAGGAGAAATAAATGTCTCATTGCTCTTGGAATTAGGACTTGACTTTAAAGAGTTAAGTTCATAATTCTTACCTAATGCTGAAGCTTTAACAAAAACAATTGTTGATGAAGATGCAACATTACCTTCTGTATACCCCAATCCATGTTTGTTGGAGTTGTCTCTTCCAAGACTCAAGACCTAATCAAGTTTGGATGCTCCAATTTTGAGTTGATCAATACACCTCTTGCTTTCAACCACTTCTGTTGTGATTTTCTCAATATGTGCTGTTTTTTCTGTCAAAACAATCTCCAGTTTTGAGATATGATTTTCAGCATAGGATTTTTCACATTCCAACACCTCAATCTTTTTCTTCAAGATTTTGATTTCTTCCTTCTGATTCAGCCATTCACCATAGAGTGCGTTGTATGTCTCTTACAACTCTTCATAGTATTTTGGTCTATCTTCTTCATCAGAATGATCAACACTGGTTCTACAATTTTCTATTATGTTAGACATAACAGCTTTCCCTTTATCCGCTGTAGATGTAGTAAATGCAACAAAATTGCTCATGCAATCTTTATCTTCTGACTCCGATTCTGATTCATCACTCCATGTTGCTGTCAGTCCTTTGTTCTTCTTCTTGAGATTAGCACATTCAGACTTAATATGCCCATAACCATAACATTCATAACACTGAATCTACCCTTTCTCTTCATGTTGTTTTGGCTTCTTCTTGTCATTCTCCTTGTTGAACTTTCTGAATTTTTCATCACTTGAGTTTGATGACTTTCCTTGATTCTTTTTCCTGAAATTTCTTTTAATGAACTTGACATAATTTCTTGTTAGAAAAGCAATCTGTTTAGAATCGGTTTCATCAAGCTAATCATTACTTTCATCATCAGATTTTTCAGTTTTCACATTGAATGCAATGCTTTTTCCTTTTTGCTTCCTAGTACTTTGATTAATTTCAAAATTTTGGAGAGTGCCAATCAGTTCATCAACCCTCATCTCATCAGTGTTCTTAACTTCCTCAAAGGCTGAAATTTTAGGTTGAAATTTATCTGGGACAGACCTAATTATTTTGCTAACAATTTCTGCATTAGTGAAAGTTTTTCCAAGCATGTATCCCGAATTTGTGATATGACATATCTTAGAGTAAAACTCAGAAATCTATTTATCTTCATGCATCATTAAATTTTCAAATTGAGAATTAAGTCTCATCAATTTAGATCTTTTAACTGATGTTGTACCTTCATGTTTTACCTCAAGTATGTCCCATACTTCTTTGACAACTTTGCACCTGGAAATCGGTCCGAAATTGTTTAGGTCCACTGTAGCAAAAATTGCATTGAGAGCCTTTGAATTCCAGTTAGAACGTCGGTATTCTTCATCAGTCCATTCATCCTCTGGTTTGGCTTCGGAATCACCAAAAGCGTTCAATTTTGTTGGCGGTGTCCATCCTTTAAGCACACTAGTCCATGCCCTATCATCAAGAGATTTGATATACATCATCATTCTTTCCTTCCAATATGAGTAATTGCTATCATCAAGAATAGGTGGTTGTGTTTTGGATCCTCCATTGCGAATAAACTCCATCCTTCTAGATCAACGTGATCGCTTTCTTCACTTGTCTATCAGTGAACCTGCTCTGATACCAATTGAAAGTTTTGGAAGTATGCAGTTATAAGAAATATAACAGTAAACTGTAATATAAATCGGCACAGGATGATTTACATGGTTTGGTTATAAAACCGACATCCACGGACAGCTATAGAGCTGCAATTCACTAAGTTATTGTTTGCACAATCTTTAGGACCTTTTACAGTGCTGACTCACCCTCACACACTGACCTAATCTTTGACAAACAAAATCTTGTCAAGATCTTAAACTCTAGTGGCACTGCCCACTCTCTGTCGCAGATAACTTAACAACATACTGTTAAGTTATACATAACAAACGACGTCTGACGTTGAATTACATAAACACTTAACCCGCAAGTTATCCCAAGTGTCTACTAACTCACATAGACCTAATCAACCACTCATGTATGATCTCTCATACAAGTATCAAAAACTCATAAAATCAAAACAATAAAGACATTCCTCCTTCCGTTGAAGCTCTCTTTCTTTATTATTGGAATGTCCAAACAAAAACTCACACAACACACCATATAATCAGCATACTTTGTTATGTAAAAATAACTTTGTATATATAGTGGTATGCCTGGACGAAATCCCCTAGAAATCCTGTAAAAATCTAAATCAAAATCATATTAGGATTAGGAGAAATAAAATAGGAAGTGATATATTTAAACTCCTAAAGGAATTAGGACAAATAAATATTCTCCTATTCTAATTAGGATACAAGATACTATATCCTAATCTAAAGAGATATTTATTATAAATCAAACACATCCTAAAATATAATGCTAGAAATAGTAAAATATTAAACAAAATAATATTCTTGTTTTTATCACAAGTTGGACAAAATTCATCATGTGCATGGCACATGCACGTTGACACAAACAGACAATTTAAAAAAATTTTAAAAATGATTTAGTTGATGGTCTTTTGAGAATAAAATTTGAAAAGGATAAGATTTGCGATGCTTGTCAATTTGGAAAACAAGTGAGAACTTCTTTTAAACAAAAGAAATTTATTTCAACAAATAAACATCTATAGTTATTTCATTTGGATTTATTTGGACCATCAAGAACTCAGAAGCCTTGGTGGAAAGTATTATGTTTTTGTTATTGTAGATAATTATTCAAGATTCAGTCGGGTGTTATTCTTGAAAACTAAAAATGAGGCCACACAAGCTTTTTCAAAAATTGCAAAAATAGTCCAAAATAAAAAAGGGTATTCTATTGTGTTCATTAGGAGTGATCATGGTGGTGAAGTAGACAATGTTGCATTTGAAAATCTTTGTGATAAAAATGGTTTTGAACATAATTTTTTTGCACCTAGAACTCCACAACAAAATGGTGTTGTTGAGAGGAAAAATAGGACTATCCAAGAAATGGCTTGAACCATGTTACATAAAAATAATTTGCCAAAATATTTTTGGGCTGAAGCCGTTAATACTGCATGCTTTATAATCAATAGAGTTCATATCAGAGCTTTAATAAAGAAAACTCCTTATGAGCTTTGGAAAGGAAGAAAACCCAACATTAGATTTTTTTAAGTTTTTGGATGCAAATGTTTTATTTTAAACACCAAGGATAACTTTGAAAAATTTGATGCAAAAGCCAATGTTGGAATTTTTGTTGGCTACTACAACCATAGTAAAGCATATAGAGTTTTTAACAAAAAGACTCTTGCTATTGAAGAATCTATGCATGTTGAATTTGATTAAACTAATATGATTTCTTCAAAGAATTTAGATGATGATATTGTTGAGGTAGAAAGGCAAATCAAGGAATCAAGGCTTGATGAAAAGAGCCAAGATGAATTACAACTTCAACAAGAAAAGCTTGAGGAAGTAATTGATTCTTCCCAAGAATTACCAAAGGAATGGAGGCACGCAAAAGCTCACCCTAAAGATTTCATTATTGGCAAACCATTACAAGGTATGAGAACTAGATCTTCTTCTAAGAACTTTTGTAATCATTTTGCATTTGTCTCTCAATTTGAACCAAAACTTTTAAAGAAGCCAAAAATGACGAAAGTTGGATTTTGGCTATGCAAAAAGAATTGAATCAATTTGAGAGAAATCAAGTTTGGGAATTAGTCCCTAGAGCCCAAAAATCATTCTATTAAAGGCACTAACTGGATATTTGAAAATAAAGTAGACGAAAATGGCACCATGATTAGAAACAAAGCTAGACTTGTTGGTCAAGGATACAATCAAGAAGAAGGTATTGATTATGAGGAAACCTTTGCACCGGGTGCTAGATTAGAATGCATTAGAATGTTGTGTGCATTTGCATGTTATAAAAATTTTATGTTTTATCAAATGGATGTCGAATTTTTAAATGGTTACATCATGGAGGAAGTATGTGCACAGCAACCTCTTGGTTTTCAAAATCATGATTTTTCAAACCATGTTTTCAAACTCAAAAAGGCACTTTATGGCTTGAAACAAGCACTAAGAGCATGGTATGATAGATTGAGCAAATTTCTCATTTATAATGGTTTTGAAATGAAAAAAGTTGATATTACTCTTTTTGTTAAAATAAAAAATGATAATTTATTAATTGTTCAAATCTATGTTGATGATATTATATTTGATGCTACTAATGTTTCGCTGTGTGAGGAATTTTCCAAGTGCATGCAGTAAGAATTTTAAATGAGCTTAATGGGAGAATTAAATTTCTTCCTTGGACTTCAAATCAAGCAATCAATAGATGAGATCTTCATAAATCAAGCCAAGTACACAAAAGATCTTCTCAAGAAGTTTGGCATGGATAATTCAAGAACATATAACACACCTATGGGTACCTTAACCAAGCTTGATTAAGATGAGAAAAGGAAAAGATGTTGAGGTAAAAAAATATCGAGGTATGATTGGCTCTCTTTTGTATTTGATTGCTACTAGACCCGATATTATGTTTAGTGTGTGTATATGTGCTAGATTTCAATCTTGCCCAAATGAATCTCACCTTAAGGCTATTAAGAGGATATTTAGATATCTTCTTGAAACCATAAATCTAGGTCTTTGGTATCCCAAGTGTGATAATTTTGATCTAATTAGTTATTCTGATGTGGACTTTACTAGAAGTCTTCTTGATAGAAAGAGCACTAGTGGCTCTTGCCATTTGCTAGGACATGCATTAGTCTCGTGGTTTAGTAGGAAACAAAATTCTGTTGCCTTATCAACCACGGAGGCCAAGTATATTGCAGTAGGAAGTTGTTGTGCACAAGTTCTTTGGATGAAACAAATTTTAAAAGATTATAGTGTGGTATTTAATCATATTCCCATCAAATGTGACAATACAAGTGCCATCAACTTTTAAAAAATATCCCATACAACACTCTAGGACTAAGCATATAGAGATTAGACATCATTTTATTAGAGATCATGTGCAAAAAGGTAATATTTCTTTAGAATTTATTCCTATCAATAAACAATTAGCCGATATTTTTACTAAACCCCTTAGTCAAGATAGATTTTGCATAATTAGAAGAGAATTAGGCATATTGGATATGTCTTAATTTTGCTTTTATACGATAATCTTTGAATGGCAGCATATGTTAAGGAGGAGAACATATTTAGGGGGAGTAGTTAATTTGATTACATCTTTTTTATGATAACAAAAGGGGGATAAATGGTTGGATTGCTTATATTTATAACAATTGCTATCTTTTTGCTTATTCTTGATTTTAGATTTTTTATTTTCATCCTTGATTTTAGATATTATTTTAAAGCAATCAATGGTTTGTAATCATAAAAAAGGGGGAGATTGTTAGCTCTTAGGCTACATGATAATTTTGATTATAACAATAGATATTGATTCATTTAGGTATTACTAATATGTTTATTTATGTGCAAGACTACATGTTGAAAGGACAAGGCTACATGTTAAAGACACCAAAGTTTAAGAACAAGGTTTGACTCAAGGAATGTGACATATGAGTAATGTTCAATCAATTGATCATATATTTCTCTATAAATGTCCAAATGAGGTGATTCTTGAGCCTTCAGAAAGCTTGCTCAATTACTAACATTTTATATGTTTTAAAGAAATTCAAATTTCAAGTGAAAGGTTGTCCAAATTATCATGCAAGTTAAATGACAAATAGAATCAGCTAACATGAGCACTGAATGCTATTTTGGACATATCTTGTGCTAGATATATCCAAATGAGTTGATTATTGAGGTGATAGAAAGATGATTTAATGGAGCACATTTCACATTTTTTGAAGAAATTCAAATTTCAAATTGAAGGTCGACATAATCATCGTGCAAATTGGTGGACTGACACAAGGAAGAGAAATAAACTAAAATGAGCACCAAATGGTATTTTATTCATATATTGAGATAACGATATCCAAATGACTTACTTTTTAATGCGTTGGAAAGCTTATTCAAACATGCAGATTTTTTATGTTTTTACATATTTTAAAATTTCAAACGAAACATTGACAAAAATGGCCAACAAGATTACATTTTTTATGGTGGGCAGAAAATTTAGAGTTAGTGTCTTCGCTTGATTAAGTTCATCTCATTTGCCTATAAAAGGAGCCCTTCTCCCATGCATTCAACAAGAATCCATCAAGCAACAAATTAGAGAAATATCAAGTTTAGAGAGCTTTTATATTCTTTATCCACTCGTTGAGGAGAGTTGTACTTTTATTATAAACAATTTTCTTTGTTCTTGCATTGTGGTGAGAGTGAGATCATTCTTGTAAAGGATAATAGTTATCTTTGAGAGAACTCTTGATATGGTGTTATCAAGAGTTAAACAATTGAGAGAACTCTAGGTATGGTGTTATCAAAGGTTGAAGGAAGAAGCCTTGGTGAGGTTGTTCATCAAGCAAGTTGTAATGAATTCTACAACTAAGTGGAAAGCCTAGCTTATGGACGAGCTAGGAGCCTGTGGACGCAGACAAGGTTTACCGAACCATGTAAATTGAGATTGCACTCTCCCTTCCCTATCCTCTTTATATTTACTTGCACTTGTGATTGTTCATTATTGTTATTCTCTTGATTGCATCTTAGATAACTTTTAATTTCATATTCTTCACCTTTATTCTCAAAGAAAGAGTGAACTAATTTTGATCTTTTAAGAAAAGTTTTATAAGTTCGTTTTTATAAATAAAAACCCAATTCACCCCCCTGCTTAGGTTGTCATACCGAGGTCAACAGTAAGGTATTTCTCCAACCTTCACACTCAAAGCAGCGGGTGCAATTGTTGAGGCTGCATGAATGGTTATGATCTCCCTATCCATGTTGCATCGGATTTTCTGATGCAAGGAAGGAACTCCGCCAAGTTAATGGAGCCAGGCTTGCCCCAATAGGGAAGCAAATATGACTCGACTGTCAAGGACTGTGAATTCCATCATAAGTTTGATAGGTACAGTCTTTACTAAAGCTTTGAAGATTCTTATGGCACTTCTCTTCGAATCATCATAAGCCCTGATCACCATCTCACAAGGCTCAAGCTCATCTTCACTGACTCCGTATTTGTCAATATCTTCATAGGCATAATATTGATGGTAGACCCATCATCCAATATGATACAAGGAGACGTTTTCCCACCAATCCCTGTAGTGATGAACAACGGCTTATTACGGTTTCTCCATTCGAATGGTAGATCTTCATCCGTAAAGGTGATTTCTCTTTTTTTTTTAACCCTCTTGGGTGTTCTTCCAGTCAAGGCGGTTAGCATTTCATTAGTAGTGGCAACCATCGCTATCTTTATCTTTATCTCTGCCAAGGCCTTTGCCATGGCTTCTCTATGTTTTTGGGATGATATAAGTAGATCCCAAATGCTAGCGTTCACTTGAGTTTTCTTTAATTATTTGACCATTTAATCCTCTTATTCTTTAACTTCTTCATTGGTAACTTCTTTGCCCTTCTCAACTGTCTTCTTAGTTGGTTTCTCCTTTTTCTTCTCATGGAAAAATCTACCACTCCTTGGACATTCTCTCTCTCACCCTTGAGTGTTTCTCCCTCATGTGTTTCTTCCTCATTCTCATCTCTTCTTCGTCATCACTACTAAGGTCAACCCAAAAGTTTGGAAGGGTCTTGACTAGAAGGAAGTCATCCCAAATTCCCATGACTCTCACTTCCTTACACCTTCTAGGCAAGCTCTCTATCTTCACAAGACTTTCATTTGGCTTCCCTTTCCTAGCTTCATTACCCTTCTTCACCTTGAGTTTCCTAGGTGGTGGGCCTTTTCTAGCTCTTTTTCTAGCTATTTCTTCTTGGCAAATGAGCTTGATGACGTTGGTTTCTTCTTGATAGGTGTCACTATAACTTCTTCTTCTTCATTCTGTTGGGGCTCCTTTTCTTCTTGGTCATTGAGATTCATAAGTTTGGGTCCTAAGCTTCTTTGACTCCTTTCACTACAATGTTGGGGTATCTAGCTTTCTTGGTGTGAATCTTGGCTGCCAAAGGAACGGGCTCATCTTTCACCCTCTCAATGATCTCCTTGGGCTCTTTTTCTCTGGACTTTCCAACCTTGGGCTTCTTTGTTGAGACCACCCTTCTAATGGATTGCTCTAACTTAGACTTCTCCCTTCTCTTGGCTCTCTCAACCCTGCTCGATTTACACTTCTCGAAGGAATTCATGACTTGCTCCTCAGTCAAGCTTGATCTAATCTTGTTGGCTAATGGAGGAGGTACCAGGTTGTAATTAGGCAAAGGGTTGCTCATTGTGTTGGGCTCATATGTTTTCAGGTCGAGAATCTGGCCCTTGTCATCAAATCTTGAATCTCATAGCGGAGGTGAGTGCAATCGTCAGTCTTATGACCAGTCACTTGGTGGAATTCACACTTCTCATGGTGCCTCCAATTCCTTGGCAATGGATTTGGAAGCTCTCTTGGTGGCAATGGCTGCAAGATCCTTTTGGCTCTCAACTTTGCAAGATTTTGGAAAGTGGCCTTCCTAGATGACTGAACCTTCTTTGTGAGGCAATTGCTTTCACCTCTACGTGCTTTATGCTAGGCCTACTAGGTTGGTGGTACTGGCCTTGACTTCTTCGAGGGTAGCCATGAGTGTTTCTCTTCTATCTAGACTCCAATTCTTCTATTTGGATGCCTGAGTCATATAAATCTTCAAATGTTTTGTTAGGGATACCCGCTAGACTATTACTGATAAAAGCATGGGCTCCATTAATCACCATCTGGACCTGGTCTTTCTTCGCAAGCCTCATTGTCATCTTGGCAGCTTTAGCCGTCCAACGAACTAGATAGTCTGAGAACGTCTCATTGGGATTTTGTGCGGTCGTCTTTAATCCCTCAATGTTACCCCCAGTTGAGTATTATGGCGGTACTATTGAATTGTTGAGAAAGTTCCTTCCAATCTTCTCAAACTCTCTTTTGGAGCTCATGATACCATTCTATCGCATCGTCTTCTAAGGATAGCATGAAGTACTTCAAAATATGCTCTTTTGTCAAAGGAGTGGTGGCTATGTTGGCTATATATTGTCTCAAATGTGTTTTGGGATTCCTTTCTCTATTGAACTTTGGCAAGTTTGGCAGACGAAACTTTGGAGGCAAATCTTAGTCTCCTATAAGCAAGATATCATCTAGATCTTCGACCCCCTTCAGCCCCTTCTTCTTCAAAAGGGATAGGTGATGAACACTTAAATATGTATGTTTAATAAAAGTTTAGTTCATCATATTGCATTAATAGGGTCATTAAATTCCTCAACTTAAGCATATTTGTAGTCTTTGCATCTTTGGAATTAACTTCCTCTTAATTTTGGTTTTGTTACAGGTTCGGTAAAATGAGCATAACTCTCTATTCATAGACCAGAATGGTGCAAATCTTAATGTTTTCGAAAGATAATTAAATTATCTACAAGATTATATTTTACAAGTGACACATCCGAAAATAGGATTGTCTCCCAAGTATAGGAGTGTCGAAGTAATAAACCCGGTGAGACCGGGGTCGATCCACGAGGAAGGGGATTTGAGCGTTACAAATTATAAGCTAAGCAAATGTGATATGGATGATACAAGGAGATGACAAGATAATATCAATAAATATGTAAGATGGTAGGCGGTATTACCGACCATTCACATATAAAATAAAAAGCAAGAGGAGGTAAAAACATCCATGGAAATAGGTGGTATAACCAACCATAGTAAATTAAAGAACAATTTCATAAGGTGGTAGAACCTACCATAGTAAATAAAATAAAAAGTTCATAAACAATAGAATAATTAGAATACAAGAGGAATTAACACAATAACAATGAAGGCTAAGGTTAGGGGATCCGCCCTTGATATTTCAAATAAGGATAATTAACCCATTTTAGTTATATGAATTATATTTGTTTCATTACCAATATTTATACCACTTCTTGTAAATGGGTTCAAGCATCCAATGTGCCAATCACCATATGTCTACAACAAATCAAGGTTCCTAACTAGACTTGTGTCGGTAAGGAAGAACCATATGACGTCTAGGAAGGATCCAAGCATTTGATGTGCCAAGATTGTCTACAATGGATCAAGACCTCCACTTTACGAGTGGTGTCAAGATTGATTAAGAAATTAAATATAAATCATATTGAATAAACATTATAAGATTAAGATTATTAAGCACATATTAAGGGTTAGAGAATCCTTATTCTCATATCAAGGGTTTCACCCTTTCACCTTAGCAAAAGAGAAATTAGAAGAACATTATAATAGAAAGAAAATAAAATGCAAGAAAAAGGAAATTCATTAATAACATAAACACACAAAACACAATACAAGATCCTAGCCAAAGCCAAAATGTTCCAGCCAAGGCCAAGATGCCCTAATGGGTCACAAGGCACCTCTATTTATAGATACATCCAGGGGCAATCTTGTCAAATTACAAGGGCATAATTGTCAAATATTAGTTGTAAAAATCTTTGACAATTGGGATCATTAGGCACCGACTTTGACCATCAATTTTGACATTGAAATATTGAGAATTTTAATCATATGTCTTCATGAAAGTTGTATATATTTCTCTCAGCTTTCTAGAACATATTGATTTGCAAACTTTGGATACGTATTTTGAGAGATACGGTCCAAATACTGAGGCCTGATCAGACTGGGCCGAGACTGTAGATGGGTTCACTTCAAGCCCAATTTTGGTCCACTAAGAGCCCGAATTTGATAATGCTTGTGAAATGCAATCTTGTAGATAATTAAATCAGCTTTCCAAAACATTACGAATTGCATCATTCTGATCTATAAATAGAGAGTTATGCTTATTTTACCGAACCTGTAACAAAACCAAAATTAAGAGAAAATTAATTCCAAAGATGCAAAGATTACAAATATGCTAAGTTGAGGAATTTAATGACACTATTAATGCAATATGATGAACTAAGCTCTTATTAAACATACATATTTAAGTGTTCATCACACCCCCCAATCAGCTTATTGCTAGTCCCTAGCAATTAAAGCGTTATTATTTAGAAGTGATTTATAGAATTTTACATCCAAGGTAGTCATTATTGCACTCTCTTTGATTTTATCCAAATAAACAAACTCTCAACCGTTTTTTTTTTAATGACTCATGTACCCTTCAGTCAAGATATCAATAAACCTTCTTTTTGTGCTCAGTTAACACATAACTATGGGCTTATTAGAAAGAAGTCATATCGGTTCTAATATTTGTTAAGGCTAACAACCTTAGGTAAGGGGCATTTATTCATTTTATATATATATATTTTTTTTTTCTCTCTTTTTTTTTTTTTGAAGGAATGCATCTTTAACCCATGTAGCGAGCCTTAGGCTAATGACTCCCAGACCAGTTGGCCTTAGGGCATTAGGTGTTAAGACACCCCTTTGAGCTTAACGACTCGGGTTGCCGATGCTTTATTTTTGCTTAGAAACTTGTGGATAGTGCAATGTTCAATCCCATTAAGCTTTCTCCTTAATCCATGTAGCGAGCTTTGGGCCAATAGCTCCCCAACCAGTTGGTCTTAGGGTATTAGGTGTTGAGGCACCCCTCGGGCTTAATTGCTCGAATTAAGGAGGCTACGAGACCAAACTTATCCACAATTGCTTTCTCTCTTTTTTTTTTCCACTTTTTTTTTGCTTTTTTTTTAAACACTTTCCCCTTCCTTTGTGTTGTTATCCTAAACAAAACAAAAGAACTCAAATATTACAACATTTCATTTCGCCACCCACAATCATGCATCAAGGTATGTGTGTGTGTGAAGAAATGTTCATGAATACTTGCTTAATGAGTACATAAGCACACAATTTATTAAATGATGAAGTTGTGAGAGTTCATAGATTTGAATAATTCAAAGTGAAATGAATAAGACTTCCTTGTTATAAAATTCAAAAATCAAGACTAAATAATATCTAGTTAGCTAAAATGAGTTCACAAAATCAAAATAAAATGACAAATTGGTTAGAATGGGTTTCAAGAGTTCAAACTGGTCCTCTTTACTCTGCCATTCCTGACCCAGATGCGTCTCAAGAGGATTTGAACTCCTTACGCCGCACTTTGAATCTAATTACTAACTCGCTTCTCTTTTTTTTTTTTTTTTTTTAAGAAAAAGGAAATTCAAGACACACTTATGTCTACTATCTTTCCCCCCCAACCAAATGAAACATTGTCCTCAATGTTTAAATGTAGAGAGATAAAGTATATGAGACATTATCTGAAGCTTCTGTTATTCACGAAAGATGACCTGAAAGACTCATAAAATAAAATGCTAGCAATAAAATAAGGACAAGAAAAAATTACAAACGGAGATTCAGATCCAATTTACACTTTTTGTTTTGCCCTCCTGACCAATTGATTTGAGTACTAGCTGGGTCAGGTTCGTACTCTACTACTTGTAATTTGTCAAGTAACTCACCAGCAGAAGTGGCAGAAACAAGGATCTGTCTCGCCCAATAAGGGATAAAATTTTGTTCTACAGCTGCATCAACAAAAGTTATTAAAGGATCAAAGAAATTGTTAACATTCAACAAACCTATGGGTTTTTGATGGAGATTCAGTTGGGCCCAGGAGGCAATTTGAAAAATTTCTTCAAAAGTACCAAAGCCACCTGGTAAAGCAATAAAGGCATCTGAATTGATGAGCATATTTGCCATGCGTTCATGCATAGAGGAGACTTGTAACTCCGTCCCAACCGTTTTTCCAACGATGCTTTCTACAGTCAAAGCTCTAGGAATAACTCCTAAAACTTGACTACCTCCTACATGTGCAGCTGTTGACACACAACCCATTAACCCGAGGCTACCTCCCCTATAAACCACATGAATCTTTCTTTCAGCCAGTAGTCTACCAAGATAATTTGCTACCTCGACAAACTCTTCACTTTTACCCGGTCGAGATCCACAGAATGCACATATCCTTTGGATTCGACGTTTTGAAGTTCCCTCCATGTTTATGCAACTCTCTAACTATGTGTGAAGAAGAGAACAAGAGATGTGGTATTTATGGAGTGCAAAAAGATATGCTAATGATGACATCTAAATAGGTAGCTCGGTTGCTTGTTGAAAAATTTGACAATTATGCATAGAAATTCAAAAAAAAGACGATGAAATAAGACACCATAAGTCAAACAAAAGATACAAATTCAAAAATGACAGCTATGAGGCATTAAAATTCAAAAATGATGGCACGCATGCATATGTACAGGTAGTTGTGACTGTGGCTCACATCTTCCTCTGGTTTTACGTCCAGAAACGTCTTAATCACCTTCTATGAGTTGGGGATATGCTTCCCATCCAGTTTTCTTATAAACTGGCAAACAGGGTCGTTTTGAGTCAGATTCCCAAGACTATAGCGTTCCTGCTCATCTCGAAATTGTGTCCATAAATTAAAAATTTCACGCTGCACAAGTCCACAAGAATGCGTCTCAAGAGTCACTCGGATATCATCCAAGGACTCCTTACTCTGTCCACCCTTGATGAACTGTAGCTTATCCTCTCGATTATTAGACAAATATCCCAAGGAGCGGCAATGCTGGTTACAAGTCCATCTTGCACATTTGGGACAAACTTGTAACCTTTTCGCTCTTCGCTTTTTGGCGTAAGAGCTTTTTCCCATACCTGGCATGTGAGAAACGAGATTATCTGAAAATTCACAAGAAAATCGGACCTTGGCTTCAATTAACCATCTTAAATCAGCAGGAATACCCTTACGCATCAACAACCTTAGTCTTTCTGCACGAGCTTTATAAATTTTCAGCAAATCATTTTGAGGAAGAGAGGGAAAATGTTTGTGCAATTTTGAGAGAATGGTATCCATGTGAAGAAAATAAGAGAGAAGAAAATGGATGCAAGGTGAGCAACAGTTTTTAGGGAACTGAAAAACCGACTTTAAAAGCCACGGAGTACCGTATCCGCCACTTGACCGGGAAATAAAATAAAAACGCACAAATAAAATAAAAGCACATAAAATAAAATGATAACAAACTAGAAATGATAGCAAAATCAAGAATAAAAATAAAAATGAAAATATGGCATAGATGGATAAAATTTGATCAATCATTATAAAGAAATGCAAAAAGAGGAATCTCTTCGAAAGTGATTTACCACGGTCAAAGATATGCCATTGAGGTGGTACCTTTCTTTTTCCTTTATTTGTGAGAATGAAAGAGATTACCACTATCTGAGTTTGTTTGTCCTTAAAGCATGCATTATTGAGTGTGCATGTTTCTTCCTGCCTTTTTTTGAACCATGGCTCCCACATCTTAATCTCCTTCACCTGTACAAAATCAAGCAATGAAAATTCTTTAGAAGCAATGGGCACTAGTTGCATACTTGGTTCAAAAGAACTAGTTAACCTGATTTCCAAAGGAGTTGAAAAATTCTCATTTTGGATATAGTCTTCCACGTTAGTTTTTGTCCTATTAGCTTCCTCATTTTCATCATGCTCGAAAAATTCATTAATTTCAAAATTTTGGTTAAATTCCTTTGCATGATGCATAAGTGAGGATTCGGTCTTTTCTTTGTTAGGTGTAATTTGATTAACCTCTTCCTTACCCTTTAGGATTGATTCATCATCTTTCTCATAAGGGTTAGGAATATGTTCTTGATCAATCTTACCATCATGAAGAGCACTTACCGAATCTTCGAGAAGAGCACTTACCGAATCTTCATCTAGATGTTGGCTACTTGGATTACTCACATGTGGATTGATGAGGTTTGGCTCGTGTTGAGATGGAAACACACCTTTCTCATGAGTACTAAATGCAAATGCAAGTTTTTCAAGAGCATCATTCAAGTTTGCCATAGTTTGAGAAACCTGACTATTAAAAGCCTCTTGCTTTGCAATGAATGAATTCCATGTTTCTTCAAGATCCTTATAAGATGCCTGATCATGAGCTTTTTGAAAATTTTGACATGATTGAAAGGGAGGTTGGTAAGATTGTGCATGATTATCATTCCTCTAATCAAAATTCAAGTGATTTTTCCATCCAAACTTTTGTGAGTAAGGATTAGGATTTGACCTTTGGAAAGTGTTTAAAACATTGGTTTAGTCATGGAGACTTTTCCTAAAGGTAGGCACATTTGGGCAATCATCCGTTGGATGATCACTAGAATTACAAGTGTGACAGACATTTTCTTGCATAGACCACATTTCTAAATCCTCGACTTTTTTAGCTAGGGATGTAAATTTAGCATGAAGATCATGATTCTCCCTAAGGTTATAAATGTCTCTACTAGATGTTCTTGGTACCTCATAGGTGCCAACATTGTTCCAATTTTGGGTATTTTTTGCTAGTAAGTCTAGGTAATCCATAGCTTCATTAGGGTCTTTGTTTTCAAATTGTCCATTACACATTAAATCTACCATGTGCCTAGCTTGATGTGTTAGACCTTCATAGAAAGTTAGAACCAGTTCCCATGTTTCCAAACCATGATGAGGACAAGTATTAAGCAATGCTTTATACCTATCCCAACATTTGTAAAAGGTCTCTCCTTGTTTTTGAGTGAAATTGATGATTTGATTTTTGAGAGAATTTGTTCTATAGGGAGGAAAGAATTCTTTAAGAAATTGTTGTTGCATTTCATCCCATGAGCTAATGGATGTTGACCTAAGATTTTGTAGCCATGTCTTAGCTTTATCTTTTAGAGAAAAAGGAAAAAGCTTTAATCTAAAGACGTTTATGCTACAATTTAGGTCACAATAAATATTGCAAAAATCTTTAAATTCTCTCAAATGCAAAAATGGGTTTTCAAGATCTAGGCCATGAAAGTGGGGTAAGAATTGAATGAAATCCGATTCATGGTTGAAATATTTTGCATCATGAGGGAAGACTATGCATGATTGTGCATGAGTTCTTATGTATTCCATTAATGTCCTTGGTTGGGTATGAGCATGTTTTCCAAAGAAGATGAGTGGCTACAAACAATTCTACCAACTAATGCAAAGAGAAAGAAAAGATGAGCACATGCAAGAAAAATAAAAATAGAACTGGGGAGAGAAAAGAGAAACACATACAAGAAAAATAAAAATAGAAAAGAGAAAGGAGAATACTTACAATTTTGTACGCCAATTTTTACCTTCCTCGGCAACGGTGCCAAAAACTTGACACATCCGAAAATAGGATTGTCTCTCAAGTATAGGAGTGTCGAAGTAATAAACCCGGTGAGACCGGGGTCGATCCACGAGGAAGGGGATTTAAGCGTTATAAATTATAAGCTCAGCAAATGTGATATGGATGATTCAAGGAGATGACAAGATAATATCAATAAATATGTAAGATGGTAGGCGGTATTACCGACCATTCAAATATAAAACAAAAAGCAAGAGGAGGTAAAACCATCCATGGAAATAGGTGGTATAACCAAACATAGTAAATTAAAGAACAATTTCATAAGGTGGTAGAACCTACCATAGTAAATAAAATAAAAAGTTCATAAACAATAGAATAATTAGAATACAAGAGGAATTAACACAATAACAATGAAGGCTAAGGTTAGGGGATCCGCCCTTGATATTTCAAATAAGGATAATTAACCCATTTTGGTTATATGAATTATATTTGTTTCATTACCAATATTTATACCACTTCTTGTAAATGGGTTCAAGCATCCAATGTGCCAATCACCATATGTCTACAACAAATCAAGGTTCCTAACTAGACTTGTGTCGGTAAGGAAGAACCATACGACGTCTAGGAAGGATCCAGGCATTTGATGTGCCAAGGATTGTCTACAATGGATCAAGACCTCCACTTTACGAGTGGTGTCAAGATTGATTAAGAAATTAAATATAAATCATATTGAATAAACATTATAAGATTAAGATTATTAAGCACATATTAAGGGTTAGAGAATCCTTATTCTCATATCAAGGGTTTCACCCTTTCACCTTAGCAAAAGAGAAATTAGAAGAACATTATAATAGAAAGAAAATAAAATGCAAGAAAAAGGAAATTCATTAATAACATAAACACACAAAACACAATACAAGATCCTAGCCAAAGCCAAAATGTTCCAGCCAAGGCCAAGATGCCCTAATGGGTCACAAGGCACCTCTATTTATAGATACATCCAGGGGCAAACTTGTCAAATTACAAGGGCATAATTGTCAAATATTAGTTGTAAATATCTTTGACAATTGGGATCATTAGGCACCGACTTTGACCATCAATTTTGACATTGAAATGTTGAGAATTTTAATCACATGTCTTCATGAAAGTTGTATATATATCTCTCAGCTTTCTAGAACATATTGATTTGCACAATTTGGATACGTATTTTGAGAGATACGGTCCAAATACTGAGGCCTGGTCAGACTGGGCCGAGACTGTAGATGGGTTCATTTCAAGCCCAATTTTGGTCCACTAAGAGCCCGAATTTGATAATGCTTGCAAAATGCAATCTTGTAGATAATTGAATCAGCTTTCCAAAACATTAAGAATTGCACCATTCTGATTTATAAATAGAGAGTTATGCTTATTTTACCGAACCTGTAACAAAACCAAAATTAAGAGAAAATTAATTTCAAAGATGCAAAGATTACAAATATGCTAAGTTGAGGAATTTAATGACACTATTAATGCAATATGATGAACTAAGCTCTTATTAAACATACATATTTAAGTGTTCATCAACAAGCATCATCAAATTCGGGCTTGTAGTGGACCAAAAATGGGCTTGAAATGAACCCATATGCAGATTCGACCCAGCCTGACCATGCCTCAGTATTTTGATCATATCTCTCAGAATACGTATCCAAATTGTATGAATCAAGATGTTCTAGAAAGATGAGAGAAATATCTACAACTTTCATGAAGACATATGATTAAAATTCACAATCGGTGGTCAAAGTCGGTTCACCTAATTACCCCAATTATCAAAGTTGGTGCATCTAATATTTGACAATTATTCCTTTGTAATTTGACAAGTTTTACCCTGAATGTATCTATAAATAGAGGTGCCTTGTGACCCATTGGGGCATCTTGGCCTTAGCTGGGATCTTGTATGGTGTATCTCTTGTTATTCTCTCTTGTGTGTTATTAATGAATTTCCTTTTTCTTGCAATTTGTGTTCTTTCTCTTATAATGTCTTTCTAAATTCCCTCTTGCTAAGGTAAAAGGGTGAAACCCTTGATATGAGAGTAAGGATTCTCTAACCCTTAATATGTGCTTAATAATCATTATCTTATGTTGTTTATATGATTTATATTTATTTTCTTAATCAATCTTGACACCACTCGTAAAGTGGAGGTCTTGATCCATTGTCGACAATCCTTGGCACATCAAATGCTTGGATCCTTTCTAGATGTCGTATGGTTCTTCCTTACCGACACGAATCTAGTTAGGAACCTTGATTTGTTGTAGATATATGGTGATTGGCACATTGGATGCTTGAACCCATTTACAAGAAGTGGTATAAATATTGGTAACGAAACAAATATAATTCATATAACTAAAACGGGTTGTTTATCCTTATTTGGAATATCAAGGGCGGATCCCTTAACCTTAGCTTTCATTATTATTGTGTTGATTTCTCTTGTGTGATTCTCATTCATTGTTTACAGACGTGTTCTTACTTATATTTGTTGATATTATCTTGTCATCCCTTTGAATCATCTATATCATATTTGCTTAGCTTATAATTTGTAGCGCTACAATCTCCTTCCTCGTGGATCGACCTCGGTCTTACAGGGTTTATTACTTCGACACTCCTATACTTGGGAGGCAATCCTTTTTTGGATGTGTCAAGTTTTTGGCGCCGTTGCCAGGGAAGGTTAAAAATTGGCGTGCAAAATTGTAAGTGTTCTCTTCTCTCATTTTAGATCTTAATTTTTTACTTTGTTGTGTGTTCATCTTTTCTTCTCTCTTTCTTGCATGAAAATTTGGTCACGAACATCTAGTGGTAGACTTGTTAGAAAAACATCATCTTCCTTAGAAAACATGGCCGACAATCTAGTGGAAAGGTTCATGGATGAAGGGGACAATCGTTCCCAACAAAATGATCAAAACCAACGAAGAACCCTCAGAGATTACATGAATCCGGTAAGGACTAGTGTACCATCTTGTGTAGTTTCTCCTCCAGATTCAATCCATTTCAATTTCAAGCCAAGTTTTGTTCGACTTCTACCCACCTTTCATGGCCTTGATGTCGAGAATCCATATTCGCACTTAAAACTCTTTGAAGAGGTATGTAATTCCTACACTGACCCAAATTGTAGCATAAACACCATTAGATTAAAGCTTTTTCCTTTTTCTTTAAAAGATAAAGCTAGAACATGGCTACAAAATTTAAGGTCGAATTCCATCAGTTCATGGGATAAGATGAAACAACAATTTTTGAAAAAATTTTTTCCTACCCATGGAACAAATTCTCTCAAAAGACAAATTTCTGATTTCTCTCAAAAACAAGGGGAAACCCTTTACCAATGTTAGGATAGGTATAAGGAACTCCTTAATACCTGTCCTCACCATGGGTTTGAAACTTGGAGAATAGTTGCACACTTCTATGAAGGGTTAACACCTCAAGATAGGCAACTAATAGAATTAATGTGTAATGGAGAATTTAAAGAAAAAGACCCTGAGGAAGCACTTGACTACCTAGATTCCTTGGCAGAAAAGGCACAAAATTGGGACACTGCTGGCACCTATGAGGTACCAAGCAAGGCCCCAAACCTCGACATCCAATAGAGGCATTTACAACCTTAGGGAAGACCATGACCTTCAAGCCAAATATGCATCCCTAGCTAGAAAAGTCGAGGCTTTAGAAATGAAAAAGAGTGGTCAATTGAATTCTATTCAAGAAAATGTCTGTAACATTTGTGATGACAATGACCATTCTACTGATGATTGCCCAACTTTGCCTGCCTTTAGGGAATGTCTCCATGAGCAAGCCAATGCCTTGAACACTTTCAAAAGACCAAATCATGATCCATACTCACACACCTACAATCCTGGTTGGAGAAATCATCCAAATTTTAGTTGAAAAAATGACAATCATGCACAATCTTCATAAGTCCCCTTCCAAACACGACAAAATTTTTAAAATTCTCATGATCATGCATATGCTCCTCCTCCTAGGAATGACTTTAAAGAAACATTGCATTCATTCATTACAAAGCAAGAGATTTTCAATAGTCAAACTGCTCAAACATTAGCAAATTTATCAGAAACTCTTGCAAAATTTGCATCTACATTTAGCATCCAATAGAAAGGAAAATTTCCTTCTCAAACATTGCAAAACCCCAAAGATCAATCTAACTCAAATGCAGGGAGTTCAAGTAACCATTATTTTGACCAAGCCAAGTCAGTCATGACCCTTCGCAATGGTAAGATTGTTGAAAAACACATTCCTGACCCTTGTGAGAAAGAAGAAGAATCGATCTCTAAAGGACAGGAAGAGGTGGCCAAACCAACACCTAGCGAAGAGGAGACCAAATCCTCATATGTGCCTCCATTTCCTTAAGCATTAGCTACACAAAAGAAGCCAACTCACAATTCTGAAATCTTTGAAATTTTCAAACAGGTAAAGGTCAACATTCTCTTGCTTGATGTGATCAAACAGGTACCTTCTTATGCAGAATTTTTGAAAGACTTGTGCACTGTGAAAAGAAAACTGGATGTGAAAAAGAAGGCCTTTCTAGCTGAACAAGTAAGTGCTATTCTTCAAAATAATAATACAGTGAAATATAAGGATCCAAGTTGTCCTACAATTTCATGTGTTATTGGAGACCATAAAATTGAACAAGCTTTACTTGATCTTGGTGCTAGTGTGAATTTGCTTCCATATTCGGTTTTTCAGAAACTCAATCTAGGTGAGTTAAAGCCGACTTCTGTGACTCTTTTGCTTGCTGATAGATCAATTAAAGTACCAAGAGGAGTAGTAGAA
Source organism: Boswellia sacra (assembly GCA_013180625.2). Classification (NCBI taxonomy): domain Eukaryota; kingdom Viridiplantae; phylum Streptophyta; class Magnoliopsida; order Sapindales; family Burseraceae; genus Boswellia; species Boswellia sacra. Next base: position 74,315 of record SNVD02007239.1, on the reverse strand, counting down.
GATGTATTAGTTCAAGTCGATAAATTCATTTACCTAGTGGATTTTATCGTCTTGGACACACAACTAGCAGAAGTAAGCAATTCAATTCCTGTTTTTTTAGGGCGTCCATTTCTAGCTACCTCTAATGCTTTGATTAATTGCAGGAATGGAGTCATGAAGCTATCATTTGGGAACATAACATTGGAACTTAATGTTTTTAATATTTGCAAACAACCAAATGAAGAAGAAGATGAAATTGATGAGGCCAATGTAATTGAATCTTTTGTGGAAGATCACATCCAAAAAGGGAGTTCTTCTGACCCTTTGAAAACTTGTCTAGTGAATTCATTAGAATCAAGTATGGAACTAGAGTCTGATCTTTCTGATATATGTTCTTTATTGGATTGTGCACAGGTGATGGAAAAAGGCTCAAAATCAAGATTTGAAGAATTGGGGCAAATGAATGAAAGTAAGGATTACCTGAAGGACTGAAATATGCATATCTTGGGGAGAATCAGACATATCCGATGGTAATTTATTCATCCCTCACATGCAAGCAACAAGGTAAGTTGATGCTTAAAAGGCATAAAAATGCAATCGGGTGGACATTAAAAGACATAAAAGGCATTAACCCTTTAATTTGCACACATAGAATACATTTAGAAGAAAAAGCCAAAACATCCCAACAACCTCAAAGAAGATTAAATCCACATATGAAAGAGGTTATTAGGGCTGAAGTTCTTAAACTACTTGATGTGGGAATTATCTACCCTATTTCTGATAGCAAGTGGGTAAGCCCTACACAAATAGTACCTAAGAAATCTGGCATTACAGTAGTTAAAAATGAAAAGGGGGAATCATTGTCAACTCGAGTCTCATCTAGTTGAAGGATGTGCATTGATTATAGAAAATTAAATGCTGTCACTAGAAAAGACCATTTTCCCTTACCTTTCCTTGACCAAATTCTTGAAAGAGTAGCAGGGCACCCCTACTACTACTTTCTTGATGGATACTCAGGCTATTATCAAATCCCTATTGCACTCGAAGACCAAGAAAAAACCACATTCACGTGCCCCTTCGGCACTTTTGCATTTAGGAGAATGCCTTTTGGACTTTCTAATGCCCCAACCACTTTTCAAAGATGTATGTTAAGCATTTTCAGTGATATGGTTGAGCATTGTTTAGAAGTTTTTACGAATGATTTAACTGTCTTCGGAAACTCTTTTGACAATTGTCTTGAAAACTTGAAAAAGTCCTAAAAAGGTGTGTAGAAAAAGGTCTTATTTTGAATTGGGAAAAATGTCATTATATGATCACTTCAAGAATTGTCTTAGGTCATGTAGTGTCTTCTAAAGGAATTGAAGTGGACAAAGCAAAAGTAGAATTAATTTCTCGTTTGCCTCCGCCAAAAACAGTTAAAGAGGTTCGTTCATTTTTAGGGCATGCTGGATTTTATAGGAGGTTCATAAGAAATTTCAGTGTTATATCTAAACCTCTTTGTAACCTCTTAATAAAAGACACTTCTTTTGAATGGACTCAAGAATGTCAAAATGCTTTTGATAAATTAATTGGACTTTTAACAACTGCTCCAATTATGCAATCTCCTGATTGGTCCTTGTCTTTTGAATTGATGTGTGATGCAAGTGACTATGCCATTGGTGCTGTCTTAGGACAAGGAAAAGAAGGTAAGCCTTATATGATATACTATGCAAGTAGGACTTTAAATGATGCACAAATGAATTATACAACAACTGAAAAAGAACTACTTGCAGTAGTATTTGCATTGGACAAATTTTGATCCTATTTAATTGGTTCTCTAACAATTGTTTACACTGACCATGCAACTGTGAAATATTTAATGTCTAAACAGGATGCAAAACCTAGATTGATACGGTGGATCTTATTGCTCCAAGAATTCAACATCACAATAAAAGATAAGAAAGGAGCCGAAAATGTCATTGCAGATCATCTTTCAAGACTAACGATAGAGACATTAATTGAAACTTCATCTATCAATGATTCTTTTCCTGATGAATTTTTATTTTTCGTTGCTACTGTACCTTGGTTTGCTAACATTGTAAATTTTCGTGCAACAGGAAAAATGGCACCTCATTGGTTACGCTCAAGACAAAAGGAAATTTTTAACCGAGGTGAAAAATTTTTATTGGGATGACCCATATCTGTTCAAATATTGTCCAGACCAAATAATAAGAAGATGCATACCCGACAATGAGGTAAGTAGTGTCATTAACTTTTGTCATTCTGAAGCATGTGGAGGATATTTTTCATCTAGAAAAATAGCTGCTAAAATCTTGTAATGTGGATTTTATTGGCCTACCTTATTTAAAGATGCACATGCATTTTGCAAAACTTGTGAAAATTATCAAAAATTGGGATCCATCTCAAAAAGAAACATGATGCCTTTGAATCCCATTCTTGTTGTTGAAATCTTTGATTGTTGGGGTATTGATTTTATGGGACCCTTTCCACCGTCATTTGGTTTTGTGTACATCCTTGTTGCAGTAGACTATGTTTCAAAATGGGTCGAGACAATTCCATGTCGAAACAATGATCACAAAACAGTTGTCAAATTCTTGAAGGAGAATATCTTAAGTAGATTTGGAATTCCTCGAGCCATTATTAGTGATGGGGGTACACATTTTTGTAACAAACCATTTGAAACTTTAATGAAGAAATATGGAATAACCCATAAAATTTCTACACCTTATCACCCACAAACAAGTGGACAAGTTGAATTAGCTAATAGGGAGATAAAACAGATCTTAGAAAAAACGGTTAACCCAAATCGTAAAGATTGGTCTTTAAGACTTAATGATGCACTTTGGGCTTACCGAACTGCTTTCAAAACATCATTGGGAATGTCTCCTTATAGATTAGTTTATGGAAAACCTTGTCACTTGCCTGTGGAAATTGAGCATAAGGCATATTGGGCCATTAAGACATTCAACACGAATTTGAATGGTGCTTGCAAGTTACGTAAACTCCAACTGAGTGAACTTGAAGAAATCGGGAATGAGGCTTATGAAAATTCTAAAATCTACAAAGAAAAAATGAAGGGTTTTCATGACAAATTTATTGTTAGAAAATCTTTTGAACCTTCACAAAAAGTTCTTTTGTATGATTCGAGATTGCATTTGTTTCCTGGTAAACTTCGGTCTCGTTGGACTGGGCCTTTCATTGTTAAAAATGTTTTCCCTCATGGAGCAGTTGAAATTGAGAACCCAAAGAATGGTAATGTGTTTAAAGTTAATGGACAACGGTTAAAACCATTCTTTGAAAATTTTGACCAAAACGAAGAGTCCATTGCTTTAATCGATCCTTTTTAAGGATTGATTTTTCCGGTCAAGTGGCGGATACGGTACTCCGTGACATTTAAAGTCGGTTTTTCAGTTCCCTAAAAACTGTTGCTCACCTTGCATCCATTTTCTTTTCTTCTCTCTCATTTTCTTCACATGGATACCATTCTCTCAAAATTGCACAAACATTTTCCATCTCTTCCTCAAAATGATTTGCTTAAAATTTACAAAGCTCGCGCAGAAAGACTAATGATGTTGATGTGTAAGGGTATGCCTGTTGAAGTAAGTGGTTAATTGAAGCCAAGGTTCGATTTTCTTGTGAATTTTTAGATAATCTTGTCTCTCACATGTCAGATATGGGAAAAAGCTCTTACACCAAAAAGCAAAGAGCGAAAAGGTTACAAGTTTGTCCCAAATGTGCAAGATGGACTTGTAACCAGCGTTGCCGCTCCTTGGGATATTTGTCTAATAATCGAGAGGATAAACTACAGTTCATCAAGAATGGACTGAGTAAGGAGTCCTTGGATGATATCCGAGTGACTCTTGAGACGCATTCTTGTGGACTTGTGAAACGTGAAAATTTTCAATTGTGGACACAATTCCGAGATGAGCAGGAACGCTATAGCCTTGGGAATCTGACTGAAAACGACCTTGTTTGCCAGTTTATAAGAAAACTGGATAGGAAGCATATCCCCAACTCATAGAAGGTGTTTAAGCCATTTCTGGACGTAAAACCAGAGGAAGATGTGAGCCACAGTCACAACTACCTGTACATATATATGCGTGCCATCATTTTTGAATTTTAATGCCTCATAGCTGTCATTTTTGAATTTGTATCGTTTGTTTGACTTATGGTGTCTTATTTCATCGTCTTTTTTTGAATTTCTATGCAATATTGTCATATTTTTCAAAAAGCAACCGAGCTACCTATTTAGATGTCATCATTAGCATACCTTTTTGCACTCCATAAATACCACATTTCTTGTTCTCTTCTTCACACATAGATAGAGAGTTGCATAGACATGGATGGAACTTCAAAACGTCGAATCCAAAAGATATGTGTATTATGTGGATCTCGACCAGGTAAAAGTGAAGAGTTTGTCGAGGCAGCAAATTATCTTGGTAGACTACTGGCTGAAAGAAAGATTCATGTGGTTTATGGGGGAGGTAGTCTCGGGTTAATGGGTTATGTGTCAAGAGCTGTACATGTAGGAGGTAGTCAAGTTTTAGGAGTTATTCCCAAAGCTTTGGCGGTAGAAAGCGTCGTTGGAAAAACAGTTGGGCATGAGTTACAAGTCTCTTCTATGCATGAACGCATGGCAAATATGCTCATCAATTCAGATGCCTTTATTACTTTATCAGGTGGCTTTGGCACTTTTGAAGAAAATTTTCAAATTGCCTTTTGGAGCCAACTGAATCTCTATAAAAAACCCATAGGTTTGTTGAATGTTAAAAATTTTTTTGATCCTTTGATAAGTTTTGTTGATGCAGCTGTGGAACATAATTTTATCCCTCATTCGGCGAGACAGATCCTTGTTTCTGCCACTACCGTTAGTGAACTACTTGACAAGTTACAAGTAGTCAAGTATCAACCTGACCCTGCCATCACTCAAATTAATTGGTCATCAGGAGGGCAAAACAAAAAGTGCAAATTCGATCTGAATCTCCGTTTGTAATTTTTTCTTGTCTTTTATTTTATTTTTAACATTTTATTTTATGTGTCTTTCAGGTCATCTCTCTTAAATAACAGAAGCTTCAGGTAATGTCTCCTATACTTTATCTCTCTACATTTAAATATTGAGGACAATGTTTCATTTGGTTGGGGGGGAAGGATAGTAGACATGAGTGTATCTTGAATTTCCTTTTTGTTATAAAAAAAAAGCGAGTTAGTAATTAGATTCAGAGTGCGGTGTAAGGAGTTCAAATCCTCTTGAGACGCATTCTGGGTCAGGAATGGTAGAGTAAGGAGGACCAGTTTGAACTCTTGAAACCCATTCTAACCAATTTGTCATTTTATTTTGATTTTGTGAACTCATTTTAGCTAACTTGATATTATTTAGTCTTGATTTTTGAATTTTATAACAAGGAAGTTTTATTCATTTCACTTTGAATTATTCAAATCTATGAACTCTCACAACCTTATCATTTAAAAATTGTGTGCTTATGTACTCATTAAGCAAGTATTCATGAACCTTTCTTCACACACACATACATACCTTGATGCATGATTGTGGGTGGCGAAATGAAATATTGTAATATTTGAGTTCTTTTGTTTTGTTTAGGATAACAACACAAAGGAAGGGGAAAGTGTTTAAAAAAAAAGCAAAAAAAAGTGAAAAAAAAGAAAAAAAAAAGAGAGAAAGCAATTGTGGATAAGTTTGGTCTCGTAGCCTCCTTAATTCGAGCAATTAAGCCCGATGGATGCCTCAACACCTAATACCCTAAGACCAACTGGTTTGGAAGCTATTGGCCTAAAGCTCGCTACATGGATTAAGGAGAAAGCTTAATGGGATTGAACATTGCACTATCCATAAGTTTCTAAGCAAAAATAAAGATTCGACAACTCGAGTCGTTAAGCTCGTAGGGGTGTCTTAACACCTAATGCCCTAAGGCCAACTGGTCTAGGAGTCATTAGCCTAAGGCTCGCTACATGGATTAAAGATGCATTCCTTCAAAAAAAAAAAAAAAGAGAAAGAAAGAAAGAAAGAAATATATAAAATGAATAAATGCCCCCTACCTAAGGTTGTTAGCCTTAACAAATATTAGAACCGATATGGCTTCTTTCTAATAAGCCCCATAGTCATGTGTTGACTGATCACAAAAAAAAAAGGTTTATTGATATCTTGACTGAAGGGTACATGAGTCATTAAAAAAAATGGTTGAGAGTTTGTTTATTTGAATAAAATCAAGGAGAGTGCAATAATGACCACCTTGGATGTAAAATTCTATAAATCACTTCTAAATAATAACGCTTTAATTGCTAGGGACTAGCAATAAGCTGGTTGGGGGGGTGTGATGAACACTTAAATATGTATGTTTAATAAGAGTTTAGTTCATCATATTGCATTAATAGTGTCATTAAATTCCTCAACTTAAGCATATTTGTAGTCTTTGCATCTTTGGAATTAACTTCCTCTTAATTTTGGTTTTGTTGCAGGTTTGGTAAAATGGGCATAACTCTCTATTTATAGATCAGAATGGTCCAAATCATAATGTTTTGGAAAGATAATTAAATTATCGACAAGATTATATTTCACAAGTATCATCAAATTCGGGCTCTTAGTAGACCAAAAATGGGCTTGAAGTGAACCCATCTGCAGATTCGACCCAGCCTGACCATGCCTTAGTATTTTGACCATATCTCTCAAAATACGTATCCAAATCATATGAATCAAGATGTTCTAGAAAGCTGAGAGAAATATCTACGACTTTCATGAAGACATGTGATTAAAATTCACAATAGTTCAAGGTTAAAATTGGTGGTCAAAGTCGGTTCACCTAATTACCCCAATTGTCAAAGTTGGTGAATCTAATATTTGACAATTATTCCTTTGTAATTTGACAAGTTTGCCCCTGAATGTATCTATAAATAGAGGTGCCTTGTGACCCATTGGAGCATCTTGGCCTTAGCTGGGATCTTGTATGGTGTATCTCTTGTGTGTTGTTAATGAATTTCTTTTTTCTTGCAATTTGTATTCTTTCTCTTATAATGTCTTTCTAAATTCCCTCTTGCTAAGGTAAAAGGGTGAAACCCTTGATATGAGAGTAAGGATTCTCTAACCCTTAATATATGCTTAATAATCATTATCTTATGTTGTTTATATGATTTATAATTATTTTCTTAATCAATCTTGACACCACTCATAAAGTGGAGGTCTTGATCCATTGTCGACAATCCTTGGCGTATCAAATGCTTGGATCCTTTCTAGATGTCGTATGGTTCTTCCTTACCGACACGAATCTAGTTAGGAACCTTGATTTGTAGTAGACATATGGTGATTGGCATATTGGATGCTTGAACCCATTTACAAGAAGTGGTATAAATATTGGTAACGAAACAAATATAATTCATATAACTAAAACGGGTTGTTTATCCTTATTTGGAATATCAAGGGCGGATCCCCTAACCTTAGCTTTCATTATTATTGTGTTGATTTCTCTTGTGTGATTCTCATTTATTGTTTACGAACGTGTTCTTATTTATATTTGTTGATATTATCTTGTCATCCCTTTGAGTCATCCATATCATATTTGCTTAGCTTATAATTTGTAGCGCTAAAATCTCCTTCCTCGTGGATCGACCTCGGTCTTATTAGGTTTATTACTTCGACACTCCTATACTTAGAAGCCAATCCTTTTTCAGATGTGTCAATTGGACTTTCTCCATGTCTTTCATCAACTGCTTGACCGATTCAAGTTTTTCGTGGTTGATTGGGCTTTTCTCCCTATTTCTACCTTGGCTAGTCTCACCATCGCCATCACCATTACCCCCAGGTGGCAGCTGATTGACGCGGTTAGGCCCATTTTAGAGTGCTTTAATGGGTTCGACCATTTGTTGTTAGAGTGTGGTCATGTCGGCTCTCAATTGTATCATTTTTGTATTGTTGTTGTGAGGTGATGCCATTTCGTCTTCTTGTTTTACCAAACGACCACATCGTCTAACCCAAGCAATGATGGCTGCAAAATAAAAGTGTTAATACCATGCATGCATGCATGTATGCATGATATGATGCATGCTCATTCAAGGACATAGATACGCTTTCAGCCTTCCAATCTTATTCCTCCCACACACGTGAGGTCAAGTCTCTTATACTATCATTTTTGGCCTCATTACCAAGTCATCATCATGGGATATGGGAAAGCGAGATTCTCTTTCGTAATTCTAACATTCATATTGATGTTGGATTCTTCATGATTATCATAACATGGTTTTCAAAATGTCATGATAACCTTAACTCATGGCACATATTCCTATTTTGTTCTTTTATGGGTGACTTGATATGTGGCATTTGTTCATGGTGTTAGCCCTAAGGCTACATGATAATTTTGATGATAACAATACACATTGATTCATTAAGATTTACTAACATGTTTATTTATGTGCAAGAGTAAGATCATTGAAATAATTATAAAATCAAGAAGAGGCTTATTAAAATGAAGTGTTGAAGCTAAGGAGAAGACTACATGTTAAATGCACCAAAGTTTAAGAACAAGGTTTGACTCAAGGAATGTGACATATGAACAATGTTCAATCAATTGATCATATATTTCTCTACAAATGTCCAAATGATGTGATTATTGAGCCTTTGGAAAGCTTACTCAATTTATAACATTTTATATGTTTTAAAGAAATTCAAATTTCAAGTGCAAGGTTGTCCAAATCATCATGCAAGTTAAAAGACAAATAGAAGTAGCTGACATGAGCACCGAATACCATTTTGGACATATCTTGAGCTAGATATATTCAAATGACTTGATTATTATGGAATTGGAAAGATGATTTAATGAAGCACATTTCATATTTTTTGAAGAAATTCAAATTTCAAATGGAAGGCTGACATAATTGACATGGACATGCAAGTCGATGTACTGACACAAGGAAGAAAAATCAACTCACATGAGCACCGATTGGTGTTTTACCCATATCTTGAGCTAAAGATATCCAATAACTTGATTCTTATGGCATTGGAAAGATGATTTAATGAAGCACATTTCATAATTTTTGAATAAATTCAAATTTCAAATGGAAGGCTGACATAATTGACGTGCAAGTCGGTGGACTGACACAAGAAAGAAAAATCAAGTCACATGAGCATTAAATGATTTTTTATCCATATCTTGAGTTAGAGATATCCAAATGACTTGGTTCTTAATGCGTTAGAAAGCTTATTCAATTATACAGATCTTTCATGTTTCGTAGATTTTTAAATTTCAAACGTAACATTGACAAAAATGGCAAACAAAATTACAGTTTTTATGATAACAAAAAATTCGGAGTTGGTGTCTTCACTTGATTAAGTTCATCTCATTTGCCTATAAAAGGAGCCCTTCTCCCATGCATTCAACAAGAATCCATCAAGCAAAAAAGTAAAAAAAAATATCAAGTTTAGAGAGTTTTTATTTTCTTTATCTACTCTTTGAAGAGAGTTGTACTTTTATTATAAACAATTATCTTTGTTCTTGTATTGTGGTGAGAGTGAGATCTTCTTGTAATGGATAATAGTTATCCTTGAGAAAATCTTGGTGAGGTGTTATCAAGGGTTGAAGGAAGAAGCCTTGGTGAGGTTGTTCATCAAGAAGAACTCTTGGTGTGGTGTTATCAAGGGTTGAAGGAAGAAGGCTTGGTGAGTTTGTTCATCAAGAAGAACTCTTGGCGTGGTGTTATCAAGGGTTGAAGGAAAAAGTCTTGGTGAGGTTGTTCATCAAGCAAGCTGTAAAGAATTCTACAACTTAGTGGAAAACCTAGCTTGTAGAGCTAGGAGCCCGTGGACGTAGGCAAGGTTTGTCGAATCACGTAAATTGAGTTTGCACTCTCTCTATCCCTATCCTCTTTATATTCACTTGCAATTGTGGTTGTTTATTATTGTTATTCTCTTGATTGCATTTTTGATAACTTCTAATTTCATCTTCTTCACCTCTATTCTCAAAGGAAGAGTACACTAATTTTGATCTTTTAAGAAAAGTTTTATAAATCCGTTTTGATAAATAAAAACCCAATTCACACACCCCACACACCCACCCGCTCCCCACCCCCCCGAGTTGCCATACCTGGGTCAACATGTGGTATCAGAGCAAGGTTGCTCATTTTTTTTAAATCTTAACTGATTTTGAGCTATGACAATATTTAATCCAACTTCATATATTGAGGGGCTTTCTATCTCTAGACCTCCATTTTTTAATGGAAGTGATTTCTCTTATTGGAAAACTAGAATGAGTATTTTCTTGCAATCTTTTGATTGTGATTTATGGTTTATTGTTTTGGAAGGACCTTTTGTTCCTAGCAAAATTGAAAATGGAGAAAGAATGCTTAAAGAACCTAAAGAGTTTAGTGAAGATGATAAAAAGAAATTGAGTTTGAATGCTAAAGCTATGAATGTATTATATTGTGCTCTAAATAGAAATGAGTTTAATAGAATATCTACTTGTTCTACGGCACAAGAAATATGCCACACACTTGAAGTAACTCGTGAAGGAACTAGTCAAGTTAAAGAATCAAAAATTAGTATGCTAGTTCATAGTTATGAGCTTTTTAAGATGAAACCGGATGAATCAATTTCTGAAATGTTTACTAGATTTACGGATATTGTCAATGGTTTGAAATCTCTCGGTAAATCTTATTCTAATGTTGAAATGGTGAGAAAGATTCTTAGGTGTCTACCAAAATCTTGGGAGCCAAAGGTGACGGCAATTCAAGAAGCAAAGGACCTCACCAAACTACCATTAGAAGAACTTATGGGTTCTCTCATGACTCATGAAATCACCTTGAAGGAGAATGAAGAAGATTTCAAGAAAAAGAAAAATATCGTTTTCAAATCTTCAATGAAAGAAGAAGATGACTCCGATGACGAAGGAGAGGATGAAGATCTTGCATTCATCACAAGAAAGTTAAAAAGGATGATTAGAAGAAACCAAAGATTCAAGAAGAATTCTAGGAGAGAATACAAAGGGCAAAGCTCAAAGCAAGATAAGAAAGATGATCAAATCATTTGCTACGAGTGCAAGAAATCGGGACATGTAAAAATGGATTGTCCATACTTCAAGAATCAAGATAAGAAATCCAAAGCAATGAAAGTCACAAATTGGGATGATAGTGAGGCTAGCTCCACCGAAGAAGAAAATTACGAAGTGCCAAACATGTGCTTCATAGCTTTAAGAGAAGATGAGGTAAGCATTCTAAACTATGATCCTAAGCTTTCATATGATGAATTACTTGAAGCATTCAAAAATTTACATGTGCATGTTGATAAACAAAATTCAAAAATCAATGCCTTCAAGCTGAAGTAAAAAATCATGTTATCTCAATTAGAAGAGTTGGTGGAAACAAATGAAGCTTTAGAAAATGAAAATGAAATTTTAAAGCAAAAAGATTTTGAAAGTTTGGAAAATCAAATACATTTATTAAAAACTAAAAATGACATTTTAAAACAAAAGGATTTTGATAAATTGGAGAAAGAAAATGTTATTTTGAAAAAGGAAAATAATGACTTAAGAAATATTGTTGATAGTTTTACAAAAAGCACAAAAAATTTGAATTCTATGTTACAAAACCAAAGGTGTGTTTTTGATAAAAGAGGTTTAGGATATAAAATCATAAAAATCAAAAGTATTTTAAAAATTATTTTGCTCATGCATCTTCTAGGAATAATCCTAATCATTCATGTACTTATTGTGGTAGAAAAGGACACAAAGTGCATTCTTGCTATATTAAGAGAAATCCTAATTTGAAACAAATATGGGTTCCAAAAAGTACCATAGCTAACCCCCAAGGACCCAAGAACATTTGGGTACCAAAAAGTTACTCTTTGAATGTTGATTGTAGAAACAAAGGAGTGGCAAACACAAGTGGTACTTAGATAGTGGATGCTCAAGGCATATGACCGGAGATGCCTCCAAGTTCTCAAGATTAATCATGAAGAAAGGAGGATATGTGACATTCAGTGATAATGACAAAGGAAGGGTAATTGGACATGGTGATATTGGCAACCCTTCTTTGCCTATTATTGAAGATGTTTTGCTTGTTAATGGTTTGAAACATGATTTGATTAGTATCAATCAATTGTGTGATAAGGGATATTTTTTTACTTTTGAGCCTAATAGATGTGTGATTAAGGATGTTAGTAACAATAAGACATTATTTATTGGTAATAGATGTGGTAATATTTATATAATTGATATTGATGTTAATGATCATGAAGAAAATTGTTTCATTGTTAATCATGATGCTTGGTTATGGCATAGAAGGTTAGGTCATGCTAGCATGGACACAATTTAAAAAATTTCTAAAAATGATTTAGTTGATGGTCTTCCAAAAATAAAAATTTGAAAAGGATAAGATTTGTGATGCTTGTCAATTTGGAAAACAAGTGAGAACTTCTTTTAAACAAAAGAAATTTATTTCAATAAACAAATCTCTACAATTACTTCATTTGGATTTATTTGGACCATCAAGAACTCAAAGCCTTGGTTGAAAGTATTATGTTTTTGTTATTGTGGAAGATTATTCAAGATTCACTTGGGTGTTATTCTTGAAAACTAAAAATGAGGCCACACAAACTTTTTTAAAATTTGCAAAAAGAGTCCAAAATCAAAAAGGTTATTCTATTGTGTCAATTAGGAGTGATCATGGTGGTAACATAGACAATTTTGCATTTGAAAATCTTTGTGATGAAAATGGTTTTGAACATAATTTTTTCGCATATAAAACTCCACAATAAAATGGTGTTGTTGAGAGGAAAAATAGGACTATCCAAGAAATGGCTAGGACCATGTTACTTGAAAATAATTTGCCAAAATATTTTTGGGCCGAAGCCGTAAATACCGTATGCTTTATAATCAATAGAGTCCATATTAGAGCTTTAATAAAGAAAACTCCTTATGATATTTGGAAAGGAAGAAAACCCAACATTGGATTTCTTAAAGTTTTTGAATGTAAATATTTTATTTTAAACACCAAGAATAACCTTGAAAAATTTGATGCAAAAGCCGATGTTGGAATTTTTGTTGGCTACTCTAATCATAGTAAAGCATATAGAGTGTTTAACAAAAAGACTCTTGCTATTGAAGAATCTATGCATGTTGAATTTGATGAAACTAATGTGATTACTTCAAAGAATTTAGATGATAATATTGTTGAGGTAGAAAGGCAAATCAAGGAATCAAGGCTTGATGAAAAGGGCCAAGATGAATTACAACTTCAACACGAAAAGTTTGAAGAAGTAAATGATTCTTCCCAAGAATTACCAAAGGAATGGAGGTACGCAAAAGCTCACCCTAAAGATCTCATTATTGGTGAACCATCGCAAGGTATAAGAATTAGATCTTCTTTTAGGAACTTTTGTAATCATTTTGCATTTGTCTCTCAATTTGAACCAAAATCTTTTAAAGAAGCTGAAAATGACGAAAGTTAGATTTTGGCTATGCAAGAAAAATTGAACCAGTTTGAGAGAAATCAAGTTTGGGAATTAGTCCTTAGACCCAAAAATCATTCTATTATAGGCACTAAATAGATTTTTAGAAATAAAGTAGATGAATATGGCACCATTATTAGAAACAAAGCTAAACTTGTTGCTCAAGGATACAATCAAGAAGAAGGTATTGATTATGAGGAAACCTTTACACCAGTTGCTAGATTAGAATCCATTAGAATGTTGTGTGCATTTGCATGTTATAAAAATTTTACATTATATCAAATGGACGTCAAAAGTGTATTTTTAAATGGTTACATTATGGAGGAAGTATATGTAGAGCAACCTCTTGGTTTTCAAAATCATGATTTTCAAAACCATGTTTTCAAACTCAAAAAGGCACTTTATGGCTTGAAACAAGCACCAAGAGCATGGTATCATAGATTGAGCAAATTTCTCATTGATAATGGTTTTGAAATGAAAAAAGTTGATACCACTCTTTTTCTTAAAACAAAGAATGATGATTTATTAATTGTTCAAATCTATGTTGATGATATTATATTTGGTGCTACTAATGTTTCTATGTGTGAGGAATTTTCCAAGTGCATGCAACAAGAATTTGAAATGAGCTTAATGGGAGAATTAAATTTCTTCCTTGGACTTCAAATCAAGCAATCAATCGATGGGATCTTCATAAATCAAGCCAAATACATAAGAGATCTTCTCAAGAAGTTTGGCATGGATAATTCAAGAACATATAACACACCTATAGGTACATTAACCAAGCTTGACAAAGATGAGAAAGGAAAAGATGTTGAGGAACAAAATATCGAGGTATGATTGGCTCTCTTTTATATTTAACTGCTAGTAGACCCGATATTATGTTTAGTGTGTATATGTGTGCTAGATTTCAATCTTGTCCAAAGGAATCTCACATTGAGGCTGTCAAGAGGATATTTGGATATATTTTTGGAACCATAAATCTAGGTCTTTGGTATCCTAAGTGTGATAATTTTGATCTAATTAGTTATTCCGATGTAGACTTTGCCAGAAGTCTTCTTGATAGAAAGAGCACTAGTGGCTCTTGCCATTTTCTAGAACATGCATTAGTCTCCTAGTTTAGTAGGAAACAAAATTTTGTTGTCTTATCAACCGCAGAAGTCGAGTATATTGCAGTAGGAAGTTGTTGTGCACAAGCTCTTTGGATGACACAAATTTTAAAAGATTATGGTGTGTTATTTGATCATATTCCCATCAAATGTGACAATACAAGTGCCATCAACATTTCAAAAAATCCCATACAACACTCTAAGACTAAGCATATAGAGATTAGACATCATTATGTTAGAGATCATATGCAAAAAGGTAATATTTCTTTAGAATTTGTTACTACCAATAAACAATTAGCCGATATTTTTACTAAACCCCTTAGTCAAGATAGATTTTGCACTATTAGAAGAGAATTAGGCATGCTGGATATGTCTTAATTTTTCTTTTATTTGATAATCTTTGAATGGTAGAATATGTTAAGGGGGAGAACATATTTAGGGGGAGTAGTTAATTTGATTACATCTTTTTGATGATAACAAAAGGGGGAGAAATGGTTGGATTGCTTGTATTTATAACAATTGCTCTCTTTTTACATATTCTTGATTTTATTTTCATTCTTGATTTTAGATATTATTTTAAAGCAATCAATGGTTTGTCATCATCAAAAAGGGGGAGATTGTTAGCCCTAAGGCTACATGATAATTTTGATGATAACAATACACATTGATTCTTTAAGATTTACTAACATGTTTGTTTATGTGCAAGAGTAAGATCCTTGAAATAATTATAAAATCAAGAAGAGGCTTATTAAAATGAAGTGTTGAAGCTAAGGAGAAGACTACATGTTAAAGGCACCAAAGTTTAAGAACAAGGTTTCACTCAAGGAATGTGATATATGAGCAATATTCAATCAATTGGTCATATATTTCTCTACCAATATCCAAATGACATGACGATTGAGCCTTTGGAAAGCTTACTCAATTTATAAAATTTTATATGTTCTAAAGAAATTCAAATTTCAGGTGCAAGGTTGTCCAAATCATCATGCAAATTAAAAGACAAATAGAAGTAGCTGACATGAGCACCGAATACTATTTTGGATATATCTTAAGCTAGATATATTCAAATGACTTGATTCTTGTGGCATTGGAAATATAATTTAATGAATCACATTTCATATTTTTTGAAGAAATTCAAATTTCAAATGAAAGGCTGACATAATTGACATGCAATCAATGGATTGACATAAGGAAGAAAAATCAACTCACATGAGCACTGATTGGTCTTTTCTCCATATCTTGAGCTAGAGATATCCAAATAACTTGATTCTTGTGGCATTGGAAAGATGATTTAATGAAGCACATTTCATATTTTTGAAGAAATTCAAATTTGAAATGGAAGGCTGAGATAATTGACGTGCAAGTCAGTGGGCTGACACAAGGAAGAAAAATCATGTCACATGAGCACGGAATGGTGTTTTGTCCATATCTTGAGCTAGATATATCCAAATGACTTGATTCTTGATGTGTTAGAAATCTTATTCAATTATACAGATCTTTCATGTTTTATAGATTTTTCAAATTTCAAGCGTAACATTGACAAAAATGGTAGATAAGATTACGGTTTTTATGGTGGGCAGAAAATTTAGAGTTGGTGTCTTCACTTGATTAAGTTCATCTCATTTGCCTATAAAAGGAGCCCTTCTCCCATGCATTCAACAAGATTCCATCAAGCAACAAAGTAAAAGAAATATCAAATTTAGAGAGTTTTTATTTTCTTTATCTACTCTTTGAAGAGAGTTGTACTTTTATTGTAAACAATTATCTTTGTTCTTGTATTGCGGTGAGAGTGAGATCTTCTTGTAAAGGATAATAGTTATCCTTAAGAGAACTCTTGGTGAGATGTTATCAAGAGTTGAAGGAAGAAGCCTTGGTGAGGTTGTTCATCAAGAAGAACTCTTGGTGTGGTGTTATCAAGGGTTGAAGGAAGAAGGCTTGGTGAGTTTGTTCATCAAGAAGAACTCTTGGTGTGGTATTATCAATGGTTGAAGGAAAAAGTCTTGGCGAACACCACAAGAATTTTTTGCATATTTGTCACTTCACAATTTTTTTATTTGGCAGTGTTTTAAAAAAGTGAGAAATTTAACCATGTCTTAAAAGTCAAACCCATCAATTCATCTTATTTGTCACTTTTTGTCTTATTCAATCACATATATATCATATTTTTATAAAAATTTGACAAGTATGTGAAAATGTAATTTTTTTTTTATCCCTCTCAAATTTTTCTCTTTCTTTTATTTTTTCTTTCAAATATGTGAATATAATATTTAAAATTTTAATAAATTTATCTAAATATAATTAAACAATATAATTTTATTTTAATCTAAAATTAAAAATAATTTTTAAAAATCTTTAAATTAAAGATAACATTATTACATGTATGAAAAGAA
Organism: Boswellia sacra; assembly: GCA_013180625.2. Classification (NCBI taxonomy): domain Eukaryota; kingdom Viridiplantae; phylum Streptophyta; class Magnoliopsida; order Sapindales; family Burseraceae; genus Boswellia; species Boswellia sacra. Next base: position 57,396 of record SNVD02007239.1, on the reverse strand, counting down.
TAAATTTTTAAATATTAAATTTTAGAAAAATGAATTTTTAAACGTGGAAATTTTATGAAATTAATAAAATTACTTTTTAATTTGAAAGTGATGAAAATCACATAATTTAATTGCTTTGATGAAAATTAAGTAATTAAAAATATCAAAAAATTTATTTTACAATAATATAACATTTTAAATATGTAAAAAATATTATAATTTATTTTAAAAATTAAATTAAAACATTTAGTACTCTAAAGATTATAAAAAATTAGTCTAATGGTGTAAATGAAAAAGATTGAAATATAGGGACTGAAGAATAGGACGATTTTGATAATTTTTAATAGATATAGTTTTTCTGGAATTTTACAAATCTATATAAAGAAAATAACAAAACCCTAACCCCATCTAAATCCCTAATTTCGGTTCTCTCTCTCCCCCGCTCTCAATCCCTAACACAACCCAAGTCGGCTACAGCTTTCTCTCCAAATCAGAAACACCTCCCCGACGCCTCTTCGCCGTTCCTGGCGCCTTCACAAGAATTTGGAGTTTTCTCAATAGGTATTTTACATGTCTTTATTGCCTCTGAAACAAACCTACTCTTTGGTTTAGTTGGATTGAGTTTCATTAAACCGTATCCAATTATCATTCAAAGTTTCAGATTCTCTTTTCCCTCCTATTGCCAGCCAAAAGATAGAGGGTAATAAGTTTTTATTATTTTTATGATTGAAATCTGCTTCAAATTGAAATATCTTACTCTGATAACACGGCATTTGTCCAGGTGAATGGATCGATGCTTATCATATTTCGACAAAGTTCTTGATGGGTTTTATTTAGTTCATGGAGTGGATCCATATGTGTGGAAAGTATGCACTGATCTGAATGAGAATGGTCGTATGCCATCCATTGAATCATTGAGATCTGTTGATCCGAGTGTTGATTCTTCTATTGAAGTGGTTCTGATTGATCGGCGTACTGATCCTAGCTTAAAGGAACTTGAAAATAGGGTTGTGAACATTTCTTGTAGCTGTATAACCACAAAAGAGGTTGTTGATCTGCTTGCAAAGCTTGTCTGCAATTGTATGGGGTGAGTTTCTTAACTTATATTCATTACTGGAATTTATCAATTTCTATTACACTCATAAATGCTTGCTGCTATTAAAAGGGGTTCAGTTGCCACGGGTGAAGATGATTTTGTTCCTATCTCGAGGGAGTGCAGTGATGATATGAAAGATTGCTTAGGATCTGTAGTGGTTCCTATAGGCAGCCTATCTATTGGCCTCTACAAACATCGAACTTTACGCTTTAAAGTAAGATCCCAATCTTATTTGGATTCAATTATGCTTTAATGGAGTCTTTCTATGTTTTCTATAGTTGGAGGTATTTTCATGTGGTCGTTTAATCTGAATTATTTTTCTTTTCTGATTCTATTTTAGGATTTTTTGATGCGTACAATATTCAAGAGACAGAAGATTTCTTCTGTTTCATATGATTTCTTGGAAGAATAAAGGTACTCATGTATATTATTAATTAAATCTATGCAGGTGCTTGCTGACACTATTGATTTACCATGTCGAATTGCAAAGGGCTACAGATATTGCAAACGAGATGACGCTTCATCTTTTCTTGTTCGATTTGGGCTTGACAGGTGTGTTATGTCTAATGATTTAAACTAGTAAACCGACTAACTTATCACAAATTTATGTTGTGGAGAAGTTTTTAGTTCAGTCTTGTATTGACATTTTCAAAGCTTTTGGTTTTTTATTCGTGGGAATATTTTGTGGCAGTTAGTAAAGATTTTGTTTGTCAGCTTCAAATGAATATATGTGTAACATTATACTGAATACTGGTTCAAAAGATGATCAATTATCTCAATGGAAAAAATAGATGTTGATTTTGTGAAGTTGGTATTTCTATTTACTAATCTTCTAAGCATCAAAGAAATTATCCAAAATTGCTGCTGAGAGACTATTGTTGTAGCAATAGACTTCTTTCTTCTTTCCTGTGCCATATTTATGATGTCTGACATATGTGGTTATAAAACATGACAAATGATCTCTTTTAAATGTACTTGTCTATTTTGGTTATAAAACACCTGTTCTCCACTACCAGAATCAAAAATTGGAAATGAATTTGCATTTAGCACTTGTCTATTTTGGTTTAATTGAGTTTACTTACCAACATGTGGCCTATACCTTTAAATTAGCATAGTGAGGTAATGAGAAAATCATCACTTTGGATTCTAGTTTTAGGATTGCTGTTGCTTGATATCTTCATGATGGGGCCTAGAATGTTGTTATTAAGCAACTACATAAGTGCCACTTTTCAATCAAAATAACTTTTTCATTTTGTATACTTGTGGTTCTGGGATTCAATTCTTGATGGTTTTTAACTGATAAGTCTGTTGCTTGACATGAACTAGGGGAATTGTATGATATAGTAATTTATAGGTTTTCTGCCTCTAAATAGAAAATTCATATAGCTGATCGATTGATGACAGTTCTGAAGATCCACATCAGGACGTCATAGATTAATTAGGGGTTTGATTAATTTGTTTCCTGCTCTCTTTTGTTTTGTCGAATTGTTCATTTTTGTCTAACTCTCATGCTGGGATCTAGGTCTTTTGAATGAAATAAAAGATGGTGCTTTTTATGAATCCATCATATTACAGGTGAAAGTTTCAGAATAAATTAATCTATGTTTTCTCTTTGGAACTTTATTTTATTTATTTAAGGAGAATTGATAATGAGATGAAGAATGGAGAGAAAACTGTGTTCTTTTTATTAATTTTTTGGTGATACGCCAGGAACAAGTTTTATAAGCAGGAGTCCTGTTTATGAATGATTTGTTAGTACTCTAGTTGATATGAATGTTTTATTACTTGGGATGCTTGTAATATTACTGCTTCTTCCCCAACCACCCCCCACCCCACCTCCACCCAATGTCTTATGGTCAAGTAAACAAAAAGAATTCCAGAATAATTTATGTGTTTAATTTCTGGGTTCACATAGATGACATCATGATTCTATCTATTTTCTTAAATTGTGCCTAGAGTAGGCATTAGGAAGCAAGAAGATATAAATACTGCTGTTGTGTGCAACATAATTGATGCCAATGGAGAACTGAGGGCTGGTGTTGCCAGCATTCAAGCAATTGTAAGTTGACTTTTGTCAAATTTTTCTATATGGTGTTAGAATTTGCTGCCAACTTTTTAAAAGAATTTCATGACAAACTAAGCTATGAATTTGACAAATATAATGCTGGAGACATTTCTCACACCTAAGTGGATTCTGCCATTCAAACACAATATATCTTCTGTTCCTGTAATGATAGTTGATGCAAATTTAAGTCCTCATGCTTTAGGAGCTTCTTGTCAGAGTAATTTAACATATCATTTTAGATTCTTATACTCTTCATTGCTTTCTCTCTCTCTCTCTCTCTTTCTCTCTCTCTCTCTCTCCCTTCACTATAGCTTCACCAATCTATTTTATACCTAAGCTGTTGTTGGCTGTTTTTGCTTTGGTCATTCAATTAATTCTTTAACATGTGTAATCAATGGTTGAGAAATTTTTTATTTATAATGTTGTTACCGATTTGATCTCTTGATTGTTTCTTTACTGGGTTTGGTTTTGTTTGTTTGTTTATTTTGTGGGTTATTGTTTTGAAATCTGTTGCTAAATTTTGATAGTGAAGATAACGAAGCTATATATGGATATGGAAGAACTATGATTCGTAGTGGTCTTGTTTAGTGGGTTGATGTGAAGATACTGAGGTTTATCTTTATGGGTTTTGATGGTCAATTATAGATGTTGTTATTAACAGTTGCAGGATCTGATGTTTTGGTTATGATAAAGATAGGGATGCTGATTTGGATGACTTGACTTGTAAATTTTTATTTTTAAAGTTGTTGAATTTAGTGTGTAGGTACTGGTTTTATTTTAACTTGAATTATGTATTGAGATCTGTGTTTGTGCTGATCGGTTTTATGTTCATGTTGATGTGTTGATTGGTCATTGATTTCATGAACTTCTGATGAGGGTCTAAGTGGTATTCATAAATTGGTATATATATATTAATTTTTTTTAAATACTTGGCGGTTAAAAACTGTCAAGTATATTTTTTTTAATTTTTAAACCTATTATATTTGGCGGTAAAAAACCGCCAAGTATAGTCAGATGCATATTTGGCACTTTGACTGACCGCCAAATATAGTCAAATTGACTATATTTGGCGGTGCCATTGGTGGCGCTTTTAAGACCGCCAAATATATACATATTTGACGGTCAAAGACCGCCAAATATGATCATTTTTCTTGTAGTGGAGGTTGTTCATCAAGGAAGCTGTAAAGATTTCTACAACTTAGTGGAAAACCTAGTTTGTGGAGCTAGGAGCCCCTGGACGTAAGTAAGGTTTGCCGAACTACGTAAATTGAGTTTGCACTCTCTCTATCCCTATCCTCTTTATATTTACTTGCAATTGTGATTGTTTATTATTGTTATTCTCTTGATTACATCTTTGATAACTTCTAATTTCATCTTCTTCACCTCTATTCTCAAAGGAAGAGTACACTAATTTTGATCTTTTAAGAAAAGTTTTATAAATCCGTTTTAATAAATAAAAACCCAATTCAGCCCCTCCTCTTGAGTTGCCATACCGTCAACACATGGTTCCATGAGGTTTCGGGTTGATGTTATTCTAATCATGGGGAATTTACATCCATAGGCATGCATTTTAACATGGATTTTGGATATTCATGCTATTGAAAATTTTTAAATCATCTGCATGGGATGAGTCTCAAGGGTCCAATGGTCTGGGCTCCTTTGAGTGAGAGATGCCCTCTTGGACTAGTCTCTTTTTATACCAATTCAATAGTACATGCTCAAAGGTGGTGACAACAATATGAGTTGTCCAGGGGTCGAATGGAGCCAAAGAGTTCTCATGCCAATGCCACACAGCTAGTTTAGGCAGTTCGTGCTCATTGTGCACAAAAGTGTAGTGATGGAAGGACTTATTATATTAACACGAGGTATTAGGATTTGGTCTTCCCTTCAGAATCAACTTCTCTTATCCCTAGTGGAGTCGTCACTGTGAACGAGGTTTTCATCCCGCCAGAGCGTTTTGCGACCACGACACTGTGTCACAGTCTCTTTCAAAACTTAAGGGAACACAAAAGAGCCAATGGGCACTTCTGGAGAAAGGAGTCGCAACCCAATTATTCAATTGGGAATGAATGGGGGCAATCTAATCCTTCGCTTCGGAACCTAAATCATCTTTATCCCTTTAGAAATGGGTTAGGGAAGTAAAGTAGGAGTCCTTTGACCCGCCTGGATGTAAATCTGGCCTTTACTTGGGAAATACTAAATAGAAATATCTCGTATTGTTACTTAGTCCACTTAGCGTTGTTCATTTTATGCACACATTTCTATTTTTATCTTTGTTAGGCATGTGAGATGATTATTCAATCAATGATAGTTCTATGTTCATACAAAGAAAGAAGCAAGAGAATGGATTACATTTCCTTTCAAACATGAGGGAATGGGAGAGGATTACAACAATTGTTATTGAATAATAAATTAAATTCTATATTTCATCCATACAATCCATCGTATATATCATAGGCATTCAAGTCGAGACTCGATAGATAATAAATTTCTAACTATCATTTGTGAGTCTATTCAATGTCTGTCAAGTCTCTACATACATATTCGTGTTATTCAAGTATTCATTCTAAGTGATGGTCCCTCACCATCAATATGAGTCCACCATCGCTTCATGGCATCATATAATTACACTTCTAATCATGATATATTCATACATTCATAAACAATCAAACAAAGCCATAATCTAATATCATGGTATTCTAGCCAAGATTTTGATAAATTCTATCATGGCAATTTTACCTATAGCTATTCTAGCATAACTCATATCAATTCGTATTATCATGGCATTTTTAGCCTAAAACATATCATTCATGGCATTTGTGGCATATTCTAGCCTAATTCATAGCATTCATCAATCATAGCACTCAAGGGCAAACTGGTAATTCTTACCTATTCTATGCTATTTCCTAACATTGATTGCAGCAAATAAGTTTTTCTATCATGATTCTAATCATGTGCTCTTAAGCATGATTCTAAACATGTTCTCCTAGTCATGATTCTAAGCATTTGCAAAGAAAATAAAATCCTACGCATGATTCTTAAAAAGAGAAGGATTGTAGACTTACCTTGACATACTTATCTATCTTGCAAAATAAATTAGGTTAGAACAATTTATAATAACCCTAAACATGTTCCTAAGTATAAATGTAAATCCAAAACATGTTTTTTCTAAGCAAGAAAAATAAAGAGAAAATGGAAGGGAGGAGAGAATTATGCTCTCAAGACGTACCTTTTTCGGGTTTAGAGCAATAGAATGCCTAAAAAAAATTGTATTAGAAAAGACTTTTCGAATTCTCGAGCGTATCTTCAAGAGAGAGAAGAGATGATTATATTTGACAATCGGTGTGAATTGCAAAGTGAGAGGAGGGGGGCTTTATATAGGAGAGGGGTGAAGATGAAAAAAAGAAAGTTTCTAAGCAAATTTTCAAAAATAAGCATCCAAGGGCCGGGCAGCCATCTCTAGACAGCCGGGTGGCCATCTAATGGACGGCCAGCCATTGGCCAACAGCTGGGCAGCTGTCTGATGGCCGGACGATCAATATACATTCAGCCCTTTCTTTTTTTGTCATCTTTCGATGCAGCCCCTTTAGACCTTCGTGCCTTCAATCATGTATAACTTTTTTAGTTTAACTCCGACTTATGATCTGTAAATTTCTATGAAAATTAGACATTTATAGCTTCGCAATGGTGTATGAGTCACATTAGTTTCCTCCTGGGTTGGTTTCTATGATTTTTCAAAGTCATATGTTAGTTTTCAAGGCCCTTCACCAACTTCTTCTTACTCTTCTCTTCTTGACTATTAAGGGCACTTTTATCATTTTCTTTGCTCAACATTCATCTTCATTTTATCATCGAGCCTAAAAAATTCAATGTCTACAATAGTCATTGTGAATCAAACAATATCCTCGGAAAGTGCATTTGTCCATGTGAAAACCAAATTTCTGCTTGTTATAAGCTAGGTCTTAGATAACGATAACATGCACATCTAAGGACTTTTAAGTGAGTATAAGTAGGCTTGATTTGAAACAATACCTCAAAAGGCATGTTGCCATTATGAAGAGGAGTGGGCAACCTGTTGATGAGATATACTGCAGCTTAGAAAGAATCCTACAAAAAACACAAGGGCATGGATGCATGGGCCAAAAGAGTTGACCCTATCTTACTGTCTGCCTATGTCTACGCTCTGCTCTTCTATTTTGTTGATGAGTGTAAGGGCAAGAATATTGAGACAAAATGCTATGAGCAAAAAAGTAAGGTAGTAAAGATTTATACTCACCACCGAAATCAGATTGAACACATTTTAGAGGGTATCCAAATTACGTTTCAACCATGTGATGAATTGTATAAGAACATTGTAAATATCCAAATTTTCAAGGGAAGGATTCGTACAAACCTACTAAAGTCATCCACAAAATTACATAGTAACGAAAACCATCTGAAGATAGCAAAGGAGCTTCTCCACATACATCAAATGTACAAGTGCCAAGGGCTATGAAGATCTATTAATAGAAGAAGGAAAAACACATTGACTAAGCTTTCCATATTTACATGAAGAACAGAAAGCTAAAGTGTTGTCCACACTTGTCACTGATTTATTCAACTCACTAAGCACAGACTGTAAAACCTGGACACTAGGGTGGCCTAACCAGTAATGCTACACATTATTATCAGTATAATTATTTGCTAAAGACAATTGAGTAGAATGAATAGCTAGAGCTAGAACAGAGGCGAAACCTTTGGAGAGAGACCTTGATTGAAACCTAGACAAAAGGGAAGTAGGTAACTCTAAGTGATAAAGCCCATTCATAAGGGCTCCCATCAGCAAAAATCTTCCTAGATTGTAAATCCTTCACACCACGATGAGTATCAAAAAATTCAACAAAAACTTTATTATCTTTAGTGATTTTTGAAACACTCAATAAACTCTTTTTAATTTCAACGACATGCAGTATATCATGCAATACAAAATGTATTTAGTCGATCCAATATGATGAATAAGTAACTCATTACCATTACCAACTTGTAATCTATCTGAACCTTCATAATTTTCTTGAGCTTGAAGATTTTGTATATAAGCAGTTACATGGTTAGTAGCACCCATATCCCTATACCATAAAGGATCTGCTACAGACTGAGGAGCAAGCTGAGGGAACGACAAAGCTTGATAAACATTAGCCCGAGGTCAAACACAACCTTGCTGTTGATAACCTGGCATAAAAGAGTAAACCGCTGCCGTTCGAAGAACCGAAACCAAGTTTTGGATGGCCATGAAAGTTAGCATCAAAATCTATAACAACATTTACAGTGCTCAATGTCCAATCTTGTTACACGGTTGACAAACCAGCCTACCGCAACCATTGGATCTACCTCTACCACGACCTCTTCTAGCAAAAACTTGAGAAGAACCTCAAAAGAATTGTTGTTGAAGATAAGTAGAATTCTTCCCAGGAGGTTTTTAGATGCTACATGTTTCATAGCTGCATTGTTATTCTGGACTTCAAACAAATAGGTTCGTATTCAATTGTTCTAATCTCAATTCATGATTCTATAAGAGATTTGTGCTTCTTGCGAGGACATTGAATCTCTTTGAGCAATTAGATTGATGACAACAGTATCAAACTCATAACCAAGACCTTCATAAATATACATGGACAACTCATCATGTGATGCTACATTACTAGTGGCAAATAATGTATCTGCAATTTCTTTCATCTTAAGAATATACTCTTCAATATTCATAGTTCCTTTACTTAGAGATTGAAGCCTATTTCCTAAATGAAATATTTGTGCTTTAGATTGTGTAAAGAAAAGACTCTCAAGTGTTTTCCAAAGCTCATGAGAGGTTTGACATCTCACAGTATTTCCAAACATTGATTCACTGACAGAGGACAGGAGGCAACTCATTATAAATTGGTCAACACGTTTCCTGATTGTAAATTCAAGATTCAAATGACTAACTGAAGCAGAGGAATTATTAATGAGGACTCTCCCTATGAAACAGTTACAAATTGAGGAGGACAAGCATAAGTACCTTCAATATAGCCATCAAGCTCCAGAGATCATTAAGCTGGTAAGATGAGAGACCTCCAAAATTCATAGTTAACTTGTTAACTTCAAATGCAAAGTAGGTAGGTTAAACGAAAACGAAGTTGTAGCTGTAGCTGACTAAAAAGTTGTCATTAGAGTAATGTTTGGTTGCTTCGAAAATGAAGGAAAATTAGTTGAAGTCATTATCTAAAACAAACGAATTTGTAATGCTTAAAAAAACAAGAGAAAATAGCTATTAGCCTTTAGGCTCTAATACCATGAAGGAAATCAAAGTAATGAATTATATAATTTACAAATGAGAATTATATTGTTTATATACACAGAAATCACGTCAAAATCATCGCTCCTAGAATCAAGGAAAGTTTCCTAAATTCACAAAATTAAATAACATAATAACTAATTGAACCTAGCTGCTAGAAACATGAACTAAACCAAAACTATTAAAGCTGAGCTAAGATGACCTTTCACATGAATGTTGGAAGCTTCTATTGAGTTGAAGCTAAACTAACTTCTCCAACATTCCTCACTATTAAACTTTGATAATTATATTTTATTAATATTATCTTTATAATTTGAAAAGTAAGCATAGCACAAATTTAATATATTAATTTCTAATAGAAGATTACCATAAAAAATTTAAGGAAAAAAAAACTATTTTCATCAACTTATGTAAGATTCTTATAATGGGATAAGTCACAAACTATCCCTCAGGTTTTGCATATTATCATTCAAGAACGTACTTTTGTATTTGTATCATTTGAATTCTTAAGGTTTGTGCAATTTTTATCATCTAGATCCACTTAGAAACTTCTATCTATTTGGGGCTAAATAAAGGGGGCAAAATAGGAAGTTCTTGCAGAATACCATTACTATTATCATCAAAATCAATCCAAAAATAATCTAAAATAAGATGAATATAAAAAGCTAAAAGAAAATTCCTAAAACTAATCCTAAAATAGTTGCATAAGAAGCTACCCTGCCACTTCCTAGTAGCTTCCCTTTTTCTTGGTTCTCTATCTCCCATTGTGTGCATAATTATTTTTTTCTCCTCACTCCATCAAATTTTTAATTATGAACCTACCAACCTTGAACCTAGGAGCCATGAACCCAGAACCCAGAACCAAGCTGTCATCCCACTTCCAACATATGAAACACCATCATCATAGCCAAACAACATTTAGCTACCCAACCAAACAAAGCCATTGAACACTAAACAATCATCCAGCCATCATATTAAAAGCCCATAAAATAAGCAGTTGCCAATATCACAAATCAAATTTCAAAAAATAAAAAAATAATAAGAACACACCAAAAAAACAAAGAGAGAATTGTTGGTGTGACAGAGAATGGTAGGAAGGTAAATGAGGAAGAAAAAGAAGTAAAAATCATTTTTTTTCCACCAATGTACTCCTTCGATCTTATGAGCCATCAACAACTTTGGCTACTGATCCAATAATATCGATAAAAAAGAGCAATTCTTCTGGATAAATAAAGCTTTCTTTTGTCGTGCATTTTTCTAGTTTGGCATGGGAGGTGAGTTTTGGTATGGCTATGTTATGTTTTGGGTATGGCGTAGAAGTAGAAGTCTCATTGAGGGAGGAGTAGCATTTCAGTTACAGTGTTGCCACAGAAAAGGAAAAAAGAGAAGAGTTAAAAAAAAAAAACATTTAGGGTTTATGTGGTAGAGAAGAATAGGTAGATGAGGAAGAAAATGATTAAAAAAGTCATTTCACGCTTTCGTCAATAAAAAAATGGATAGAAGTTGTTAACTGGATCTAGATGATAAAAATGTGCATATCTTAAGGACTGAAATGACACAAATACGATAGGATAGTTTTTAATGATAATATGCAAAAACTTAGAGGTAGTCTATGATATTATTTCTTTTTATAATTCAAATTTTAGATAAAAAAATTATATTGACACCTTTTTAACTAAAGATTTCTTGTTATATTTTTAATTCAATTTAGCTTGATGTATGTAATTGAGTCAATTATATGAAGTTATTTGTAAATATGTTGATATTGATATTAATAAATAGAAATTAAATGATTTAAAATACTAATGGTAGGTGTATTTAGATAGACAGATGTAAAGTGGGATTATTTCAATAGATAATGAAATTGCTGCTAGTTAAAACAAACAACGAAGAGTTTAATCAAGGTGGTGTTTGTTTTTTTCCATTATCACTATACACCTAAAGTATTTAGATTTTAATCTTAGAAATTTTGTTTGCTTTTCTATTTAGCACTTTTTTTAAACGATAAATCACTTAATTGAAAAAGTAAAAATTCATCACTTTTTCTAATCATTATTGTCTAAATGAGGTGTTAAAAATTTTATTCCATAAATATCTCTACATATTGAAATAATATAAATTTTGTCAAATTTTCTAATCATTATTGTCCAAATAAGGTGTTAAAAATTTTATTCAATAAATATCCCTACATATTAAAATAATATAAATTTTATTAAAATTTTAAATTTTGATTATTATTTTAATTTATTAAAATGTACAATTTTTTGGTATATTGTGATTATTTGTAGTATTTAATATCAAATTGTTATATTATTTATTACCATATTTATAATTACCATATTAAAATATGATAAATATTTTTTATAATTGGTAAACTTTCATTTATTTCTATTGATATTTCAAATTAATTAGCTAATAATATGTTGAGTAATAACTATTAAAAAATTTGATATCATTATAAATAGCAAGTTTCAAAATAGATAATATATTTAATAGAATTTTATTACATATTATAGGAACAGTTTTATTGAAACTTCAAAAGTTATTAATTAGATTGTTAAGGATATTTTATTTTATTTAATAGTGTAAATTTAAAGTAAAAAATTTAATATTTAATATTGTCAGTTAAAAGATCATATTAGCTTTTTTTTTTCTTTTTAAGTGTATGAAATGACACTTTAATTAATAGAATTAATATTTCATGATTCAAAATATGGTCCTCAAAATGTAATGGATAAAATATTACTCTTACAATTTTTTTTATACAAATTGATATGGCTTAAACTTGATCTAATTGGAGGAATGAATTTTAAAAATTGATAATATTAATGATATAGTAGTTGTACAATAATATCATATGAGTTTATAGAATATAATATTAACTATTTAAATGAAAAAGAATTTTTATTTAATTTTAGTTAATAATTATTTTTTAAAGGTTGTAAGAAATATAATATTAATTATTTAAATGAAAAAATTTTGATTTAATTTTATTAACTATTTAATTTTTAAAATATTGTATAAATATAAATATAAACATTTTATATTTTAACAAGGGTAAAAAAAGTCACATTAAAAGTAAAATATTCTCTTACCACTTTTTTTAAGTGGTATCTAAAAAAGCAAACAAACATTCTATTAAGCGGTGTAAATTAAATTCTAAAAAGTATTTTAGATATAAAAAGTGTTAAGTGATTGAAACAAACACTACCTAAGTTGAAAAAGAAATTGATTTAGATGGATCTAAGATCACATGTGCCTTCTTTTATTTAATTTCCACTTAGCTATTAAATACTCTAATTTAAATATGTTATTATAAGACCCAAATTATCTCAGTATAATTGGTGAATAAATCTTAGTCATTAAATATTATAATGTGTACATGCGGTAAGTTCTTCCATTCAAATTTTAAGTGTAAGAAAAACAAGATCAAGAGAGATCCCAATGCTTCTTTTTGCGTATTCCGATAATTAAGAGTTGTTGTATTAATAATAAAATTTATCCTTATTTTAGCAGTGGAAATAATATACCACAGCTCATGTCAACACTTCAGATTCTTTGTAGATGGTTGTTTCTTCTGCGATCGCCAGATTTCTTTTATCATTCCAATGGTGATCTCTAAGTCCAAGAAATTTATTTAGTCAGTTACTCTTTGTTTTTCCTGCTATAATCTTGGAAAAAAAAAATTAGTTGATGATCATCACAGAATCGCATGTGCTCTTACTCCTTTATTCATTAATTATCTTTCATGAAGTTGGTCAGTATATGTGTTCAAGAAGACTAATTTTTAATTTTAATTTATTTGTCACTTCAATTGATGATGAACTGGCTCATTACAGAGAATCTTATGTGTATTTTTTATTATTTAATTCTTTATTTTTATTAAACAAGTTTAGCACTTTTGAAGCGTTGCGCACAAAAGCCGAGAACTTCACTATCTTCTCAAATTTCAAAACAAGCCTAGACAATGGTCGATGATTGCCTTGTCTTCCTCGTAGAAGTTTGGAGAAAGTCATAAGAAAAAGTTTTGTTCTTGCTACATGTCCTTAATTTACTGTTGATATTTGTTCCTGAAAAAATAGTCTTCGTACTCTCTAAGTTTCCTTAACATTAAACTTTGATAAATAATATTTTACTCATATTATCTTTATAATTTGAAAAGTAGGCATCGAACAAATTTAATAGATTAATCTCAAACAAAAAAAATTCAAAAGAAATAAAAAAATTATTTTCATAAGCTTATCTAAGATTTTTATAATTCAGATTTCACATAAGAAATTACGTTAACTCCTTCTTAAATAAAGATTTTTTGTGGTTATATTTTTAATTAAATTAAGCTTGAAGAATATAGTTGAGTTAATTATATGAAGTTATTTGCAAATATTTTGATATTATTCAAATAGGGATTAAATTGTTTACAATTCTAATGGTAGGTGTATTTAGATAGGAAGCTGTAAAGTGAAATAATATTTTTAATAGATGTTTCATCCTTAAATGAAAGTGCTGCCGGTTAAAACAAACAATGAAGAGTTTAATCAAAATTAAGCTGGCAAAGAAATTGATCTAGATCGATCTAGGATCACATGCGCCTTCTTTTCTTTAATTTCTACTTAGCTATTAAATATTATAATTTCCAAAGTTCAAATTATGGACTGTAAATAATTTATCGCAGCTCATCTCAACACTTCAGATTCTCTGTAGATGGTTGTTTTTTTCTTCTGTGATCGCCAGATTTCTTTTCTCATTTCAACGATGGCCAGATTTAAAAATAATTTATGCAGTTGTTTTTAGTGTTGCAGCGCTGTAGCCCCATGTTCTTTCTTTCTTCTTATTTGTATTATTCCCCACGCTCTGAAGTTAGCGAAGAATGTCTGTCGTATATATCTCATGCAGCTCTTTCTTTAATTTCCACGAGGACAAATCCAACTATTTTCAGGAATAAATAATCAATTTAAAGTACATGGACCACTTGGATCATTTTAGTTTACTGATCCTATGGCGATGTTTAAGGAACAAATAATATTAGAAGAACAAATGAGAATACAAGTCTTCTTGTGCTTATGTATCCAACTCTTTATTCAATGTTACAAATATATTTACATGCGAGATGACCTTGATTAAATTTTTTCCCCCTTCCTTGCAAGTTTAATAGTTTGTTGCTGGAAATGTGTTATGTGCGAAGCTATCTTCATATGTCCTATGTTTTTGTGCATTGCCCCAAGTCCATATAGAAAAGAGATTCAAGCTGCTAATTGTTCTAGTTGTTGCTTTTAAATAAAAATGCAAATAAATCAAAATACATAAATTTGAGTGATATATTTATTTTTTATTTTATTGTTTGACTAACAATATTTAAAATTAATATTTTTACACATAAATCCTTACTGATGTTGCTTTAACCAGTATATATAAAAAATATTTATTAATCAATATTTGGACAAAATTAATATTGACATATTAAAATTTTAGAAAATTCATAATTTGATTATTTTATTGGTTGTATCATAAACATAAAAAAAATTAATATTTATTTTTTTGTATTTTATTTAACATTAATATCTGACTAATCTTTTCTTTTGATTTCTTTTATTATTTCAATTGATGAACTGGCATGTGACAGAGAATCTCACTTCGTTTTATTTTATTTTACAAATATTATTATTTTGTCTAATGAATAAGTAAGTTCAGTACTTCACTCTCTATTAAAGATAAGCATAGCATGACCAGACATCGGCCGATCATTGGCCTGTCCATGTAAAACTTAAGGGAAGTCGACAAGACAGTTTTGTTCCTAAGGCCGTCGCATTGCTGTATATATCTTTCACTGTTGAAATGATAAAAGAAATCAAATGAGATCCTTGCATCACGTGCTCCTCCTTTTCTTTAAATTACTCTTGGTTGCCTTGCAATAAGGCAGAATTCAATTTTAATCTATTTTCTACTGATCAATTCATGAGGACAAAAGTAGCCATATTGCATCTATATAAAGGACAAACTTGCGCAGTCTGTGTACGTAGGTCTAAAGAAGTTTACCCTACAGAAAGAGCTGTCTGCTTTCAATCATCTTGCTCTTGAGTATCTATCAGGTTATTTCTCAGATCCCACTAAGAGTAATCATTTCTCTAATATTTGTGCATGTATGAATATATGCAAAAATATTTTTACATGAAATTAGGCCCATTGATTTGAAGGAATTTCATATATGCGCACTGCTGATCCTGCATGGTGTGCCTCGATTTATGAATATATGGATTTATTTCAGTTTTCGGTTGATCTTAATGGCACTTTTGGGGAAGGGGGAATCCATGATAAACTAAGAAAAGACAAAATTATAAAGAAAGAAGTTGAGATTTTATAAACCTTATTATTGTCTCTCCTTTCAAGTTGTTTGTTTAATTCTTGTACTTTTAGTAGCTGAAAGAGGCACATATATCTGCTAATGTAACAACTAATTAATATAGGTTTTATATTACATTAATTATATTGCGTGTTTAAGCAGCGTAGGTTTGACATACTACTAGTGATTTTAGAACAGATATTGTAACAACAATTTTAATGACAACTACAAATTTACTCAGGATACACAAATGAGGAGAGATGATGAGCAACCTGAAACCAGTATCCAAATAGATCATGAAAGCAGAAGAGGAGAACGTAGCCCCGGTGAGCTCTCTCTTTTCTATATATATATATATATTACATATTTGACAGCCAGCCGACAAAGAAACTTTATGCTTAGACGAAAATTGTATAATAATATAGTTTAATTATTATTATTGAAGTTTTCATTATCTGTTTAAATTTTTGACTCAAGTGGTTATTTCAATTTAACGTGTTATTAGCATTAAATAATCAATTGAGTGCCTTCATATTCAAATCCCTTCCTTTCTAATTAAATAAACACCAAACTGTGTTTTTGTTTTGAAGAGAGAGGAATTTCCCACAGTGCATGTTTGGAGCTTCAAAAGGCTGCAATTAAAGGAGACGTGGAAAAAGCTAAAAGTTTGCTCAGAGAGAATGAATTAATGCTGAGTTCTGCCATCACGGATAGACGTGAAAATGTTCTACATTTAGCAACAGGTGCAAAACAAACTCGCTTTGTAGAAGAGATGATAAAGTTGCCCGAGTTTGAACCGAGCTTCCTGAGATTGGTAGACAGCGATGGGAACAATGCCTTCTGTTTTGCTACTATGGTTGGATCTACAGCAATTGCTGAGAAGATGTTGGAAAAGGATCCAGATTTGCTGGATATTTCAGGTGGAGGAAATACGACACCACTGTATCTAGCTATTTTACTCGGCCATAAGGATACGACATCATTTTTATATACAAAACACGAAGAAGTGAAGAATGTACGAGCTTTATTTTATGGAAGCATCCGTAATAATTTCTTTGGTATGTAGATATTCAAATTTATTTTTTTATTTCTAGTACATTTTCATAATAGATATTTACTAGGACGCTATATTATCCATATTCTCATTTAGTAAAATCTTATCATGAGTATCCTTTTATTCTATATTTACCTAACCACTAATGTGATTGGGTACTAATTTGGAATTTTCTTATCATATTGGGTGATATGTCACCCAAAAGCTTTTTCTTAGTGTTAATAGTGTAAGAATGTATTACGTCAATTTCATGTCATAGGTATTTCCTTGGGATCGGAACAAGAAAACCAATATCGAAGTCATTTTTCAAAAATTTAATGTATATAATATATGGCTATACTAATAATTCAGCAGATCGTCATTTAATGTTCAAAAAACAATTTTTTAATCAATCTTACATTCTACTGCTGCTTTTATCATTATCCTTATTCTTATTATTTCTATTTTTGTTACCTTTATCATCATCATCATCATCATCTTTTCCAAACTGTAGTGTGTTACTTCATGTTTGCAAATTTTATATTTGTAATTATTGCTTTCTGTGCTCTGCTTTCACTATTTGGGTAAAGCTCAGATCTCGCATTGAAGTTGTTAGAGGATAATGCAAATCTAGCTTTGGAAAACTATGGGACAGATGGAACAGCCTTGCATATGTTGGCCCGAAATCCGTCAGTATTCAGTAGCAGAAGTCCAGGACTACTAGAAAAGGTCAAAAACTGGCGTAAGTTGCTGCAATACTTAATGGAACTAAGACTTGACATGTGCATGTGATTATATTTGCATTATAAGGTGTAAGTGGTTTAGTAAAATATCATCTATATCTATTATAAATGTGTGCCTATATATATATATATATATAATTGAATGTGTTTAAAAACCTTAACTGATTTGTTCTGTTGCAAGTCTCGTGTACGTATTAATGGAGAAAGAATGTAGTCGCCTTGAAGACACCACAAACTTTTAAATTAACTTGACATAATCTTAGGATATTCATAAAAGAAGGGCGTTGCTGTTGACATGATCTAAAAGGTTAAAGCTTATAGCTATATAATGCTCAACAGGCCGACTCTTGTGACCCCAGATGTGAATAAGAACTACCTTTATTTTAGAAAATCCAAAAAATTGCAATTAACATTAGGGCGAGTAAATCTAAACTGTTAAAATATTTGCTTTAAAGGATGTTCCTGGAATAGAACGTGTTACTTCTATCTTTTTTCTTTTTCTTTTTTAAATAATATTCATTTCCTTTTTAGGATAGTGATGGCGACCTCAAATTTGACCTTGGAGTTATCTATATGCTTTCTTCTCACTATTATATAAATGTAATCTTATAGTATGCACATAAATATTGCCTAAAAAAATTGACGGATCCTATTAAATTTGGAAATATGAGTCTTAATGTAACTAAACCAAATTTTAGGCCCTACTGGGACAAAGGACAAGGAGCATTATGTAACTAAATTGACTTTTGGCACCTTATAGATTTGAATTCATTGATTAATTTATCATAGCCATTGACAATTTCCTTTTTACTTTTAGTCATTTCAGGAAAGAATGTGACCAATCGCGAAATGGATTTGTCAACTCCTGCTCTTCATCTAGTTCGACATCTTTTGGTCAAAACATTTGAACAAAAAGGAGAAATGTTTTGGAGTTACATGTGTACGGATGAAAACAAAAAAATGTTGTTTGAAGCAGCTCAACTCGGAAACTCAAAATTCTTGGCTGAATTGATTCGCTTTTATCCCAATTTTGTTTATATACGTGATGAAAAGGAACGAACCATATTTCACATTGCTGTTATGCATCGTCATACGTCTATATTTGCTATCTTTAATGATATATCGAGTTTCCAGAAGCTGTACATAACAAAGTTTCAAGATCAAGAGAACAATAATTTATTGCATGCAGCCGCCACTTTGCAAGATAATCATGAACCAGTTGGTGCGGTATCTGGTGCAGCTCTGCAACTTCAACAAGAACTAAAAACATTTAAGGTAAATACGTCCATGCCTTTTGCGTCTAAATATTTTTTCGTTAAATTAAGTGCTTTGCAATTCGTGTTTGAAAACACTTGAACTAAATTTCAATATAGTCGTTGATTATAATTTATGTTAAGGCAGAACATGTCAGTCCAATATTCAGTAATGATGAAATCTAATGTGTGCAACATATATATAAGATATAAACAGAAAAAAAGCTACCAGCTTAATTTCCATGATTTATAATTATTGATTTGTCTTTGAAAAAATGCTGCTTGCATGTAGGAGGTTGAATTGCTCGTAATGCCTTCATATAAGGAAATGAGAAATAATGAAGGTCTTACACCAAGAGAAGTATTCAGCAGAGACCACAAAAACTTGCTGAAAAGTGGAAAAGAGTGGATGGAAAAGACAGCCAGCTCATGCATGGCCACGATCATTGCCATTACGGTTTTTGTTTTCGGTTTATCAGGAAATTACAACAACGATGGAATGCCAAATCAGAAGGAAAATTCTTTGTTTTACACTACTTTCATCCAGATGGTAAATGCAGTTGCGCTATCCTCCTCATTGATCTCAATGATTATGTTTCTGAGTATCCTTGCATCTCGTTGTGATGAGAGGGATTTTCTCATATCTTTACCACTTAAGTTGGTGGTTGGACTCTTAACTCTCTTCGTATCTTTGGCGACAATGGCGCTTTCTTTTAGTGCAAGTTCTTTCGTGACTTATGACAAAGAAAAATCACATCTAGTAATCCCTTGTCTTATCTCAACAATTGTACTTGGGCCAGTCATTTTATTTTTTTTCTTACTGTGTCGCCCTTTTGCGGACATATTTCTTTCATTATTATTTTCAAAGGCTTCTTGTAAGAGTGTTGTCCACTAGAAAACGCAAAAAGGGTTGTATTCTATTATTTTCAATAGACGTGTTTTAATTCTAAAAAATTTTTTGTTCTTTCCTTTTCATTATATCATGTGAATGGATGCTTACGAACAAATTGGTAAATTGATGCCAGACACCAAGATATAAAAAAAAATTAAATTCTAAATTTCCCCTATCCAATTAAGAACTCTTGCAACTGCAGAACTGGCTAATGGCTCCAAATTAGCAAATTATCCCCCACCTCTTATTTCATGGGAATAAAATTGTTTTAGACAATCTTTTACTACAATCCATATGCAATTTCAAATATATTTATGGTAAACCAAATTAATTATCTATATTCAATTTCAAATACATTTATGGTAAATTCGTTTAATTATTATTCGATTCTGATGGTGTTTGGCATTTTTTCCTCTTCAATCTAACCTATAATTAAATTATCATATAAACTAAATGATATCTGACTCTTCGTTTTTGACTTTTTTTTATGTTTTTACTTTTGCAAATTTAAATACCAATGCACAATGGCACATAAAAAAAACTTTTAAAGGATTTTAACTTTAATAATTTTTTCTCTCTATGTGATTAAATTCTTCAAATTTATATCACAAAAAAATCAATCAAATTTTTATTCGTTTGGTGTTTGAAATGGAGAGAGAAAGAAAGAAAAATAGATCATTCGGTGTTTAGATCTAAAATTATGTCATTGGTTGAAATTTAAGTGGAAAGAAAGATTGGATAAAAAAACACAAAATTTGAGAGAGTTTAGAGAGAAAATGGGAAAAAGATTAGAGACATGTAAGGAAAATAAGAGTTTTTGCTAAGTCAACTTTCTTAATATTAATTATCATTTTTTTTTATATTTTCATTACAATTTTACCTTTATTTAATTTTAAGGAGGGGGCTAATGAGATAGAAAGCAGGGACTGAATAGAACCACTAAAAACAATAATATGTAATGGGCTAAACAATTTAATTGGATTTTGATTTTTTGGGCCAACTCAATTGACTTCCATGGCAAGAGAATTATTTCAGCGAAGCCAATTAATTGCTTGGCTTAAGGACACATTCGGAAAGATCGTCGGCTTGGAAAATTGGTTCTCTTTGGTTGTCTTTACAATTTAATGGTAATTGACAACTACATGCCAGTGGGTTTAATAGGCGAATTTGAGCTATGTCCTTTGTTTCGTTCCTGCTAAGAGAGATTAGAATAAAGGAACTATGGGGTAATTTTCTTTAGAATTGAGTTTAAAATTTTCTTCATCTTAACATGGCAGATGTACAATACTCATACTTCTAATTTTCTACTCCTACTTTGTCTCCAAACGGGGGAAAAAAGAGTTAAAATTAGAAGAAGGAGACAACCAAAAGGCGAAGAAGAAAAAAAATTAGAAGAATAAATTCTTGTTTTGGGGATCCTTTTTTAATATTAATTACTAGTCCAGTGATAGCTTTTAGATCGATCGTTAAATTCTTTTTGTAAAATAGTATATATATAAACTACTATGATTTTTTATTAATTGTTCATTCTGATGTATATATATAAATTTGAATATAGAGAAAATGATTTTGAAAAGCGATCAAATTTCTTTTCCTTTCTCCTAGCAACCCAAACAAAAAGTAAAGAAAGAGACAAAAAAAAAAAAAACTATACTCCAAAGCTATTGTTATATATCATCTCAAACCTTGCACAATACAAAAAAAACCCATTTAACAAGGAAATATCTCAAAACACAAAGGTAAAACTTTGAGAATCATCTTTTGCACCATTTTGTACTTTCTTACTTTTCAAACCCCACTCTTCCAAAATAAAAACTTTGAGAATGTTGAGAATTACTATTTGGTTCATGCATTTGAGAATATTGTAAAAACACCGCTAAAACTAAAACTTTGGACAACAAAACACTGCAAAAAAAGGGTCATTTGCATCGGACATACGTGGAACTTTAGGCTGACGAAGATAAAACGGGCTATAAATTTTCTACAATAGCCCATAAAGTCATTTGTGGCGGGGGTCAGGTCTTTTGTGGCTCCACCCTCCCCGCCGCAAAAGGCCATCTGTGTCACCTCATTTGCGGCAGTTAACGAGCTGCAAAGACTGAAGAATGAAGCAAATATTTTTGAATACTGATTTGCCCCTGTTTTGAAATTCATTTAAAATTACAATATTACCCCTAATGTTAAATTTTTTTTCAAAAACAAGGTCTGGCAGTTTAAAATAATAATTCTGCCCATTATTTTAGAATTTATAAAACTTTAACCCTTTGGTGTTATTTAAGTTTACCAATTTACCCTTGTTCCTTAATTTCATAAAATTTAAAAAAATGCATTTTTTAATTCTTTTTAAAAGCATTTGAGTAGCAATTACAATTATATTATATTATATTAATTTTACATGTGCTAACCTCATAAACAAGTAAAATATAATAATATTCTAAATAGTTAAAAAGCAAAAATTACATATTGTGCAACAAGTAACATATATACCCATTTATCCATGTACATCTTTAAAAGTTGAAAGAGTAACTTACAAAAAGCTCACATCCTCAAAACATATTCTAAGGTAGCAAACACAAAAACTCAAAGCACCATCTTGCTAAAACAGTACCTTACAAAGCATCCATGTACATTTAAGGTAACAATAAAATCAACAATAGAGAGTGCAACTACCAAAGATAATTCACCATCAACATATAAGGAACTACTTGCAACGAACAACATCAACATCAACAAAGATAATCAAGTTTTCCAATGAAGCAAAAGGCACTACTTGTAACTAGCTAACCTACAATGATGAAGTTCACAATATGACAAAGTCAAATTTTGGATAATTTATTTGAATTCAAAGTAGAAGGAAAGAAGCTAGCTATGTAGAAACCGAAAATGCATGCATTGACACAAGAGATAGACAGAGAGAGGGACTTACAAGGAACATCCAGTTAGGTCCAACATTGTTAATCAATCAAGATTGCGAAAATAACACTTGAAAGTATACAAATAAATCATGCAAAGCGCATTCAAGCTTATAAAACAGGAAAGAGAAAGGTATACATCCAATTACAAAAGCAAATAACTCAAGAATTGCATAATATGGTGTATATCAACTCCTCAGTTATAGTATATGATATGTGTCTATTAAATGTTGAAAAGTCCTGCGATTATCCACTATGGATGGTCAAGAAGAGTAACTTTTGCTCCTGATTTTCTCATCAAACCAACAAGGAGTTGCATTGCATTATTAGCCTCACACCATATTGCAAAAACTAAAATTTTTAGGGTTTAAGGGAGACTAATAGTCTCCATGACTTTATGAAATTAACAGACTAATAACCTGGCTAAAAATACAAAAATAGCTACCATTTATAAAGGCATTATTTAGACCCAACTAAGCATAAAAAATGATGACTAGATGAGAGAAATCTACCTAGAGTCACTACACAAGAATCTTGAAAACTTACTCTTTATCTCTTTATTTCTTGAATTTTAAATTTTACACACACTTAAACAAATAAGAAAAAACACTCTACTTATATAGCACTCATGATAATTCTAATTCTTCTATGAATATAAATCCTAATTCTACTTGAACTCAATTTTAATTCCTAAACAAAACTTAAATCTTAAAAAAATAAAGTTTATTTCCAACCCCAACCAGACCTCCCCCCGCGCACCCCCCCCCCCATGATATGTGTCTATTAAATGTTGAAAAGTCCTGCGATTATCCACTATGGATGGTCAAGAAGAGTAACTTTTGCTCCTGATTTTCTCATCAAACCAACAAGGAGTTGCATTGCATTATTAGCCTCACACCATATTGCAAAAACTAAAATTTTTAGGGTTTAAGGGAGACTAATAGTCTCCATGACTTTATGAAATTAACAGACTAATAACCTGGCTAAAAATACAAAAATAGCTACCACTTATAAAGGCATTATTTAGACCCAACTAAGCATAAATGATGACTAGATGAGAGAAATCTACCTAGAGTCACTACACAAGAATCTTGAAAACTTACTCTTTATCTCTTTATTTCTTGAATTTTAAATTTTACACACACTTAAACAAATAAGAAAAAACACTCTACTTATATAGCACTCATGATAATTCTAATTCTTCTATGAATATAAATCCTAATTCTACTTGAACTCAATTTTAATTCCTAAACAAAACTTAAATCTTAAAAAAATAAAGTTTATTTCCAACCCCAACCAGACCTCCCCCCGCGCACCCCCCTCCCAAACACCCCAACCCAAAACTTGATTTGTTACACCAAGTGAATCTCTAATTCTAATAAAGTCTTCGTGCTTGAGTAGCTTGGTGAATATGTCTGCAACTCGATCTTGTGACTTTACGTACTCCACTTTCACTTCTCCTTTTGTGATGTAGTCTCGTATATAATGGTAACGAGTATCAATGTGCTTGCTTCGATCATGGAACACTGGATTCTTTGCTACTGTTATTGCTGACTTGTTATCAACACAAATCTTCATTGGCTCTTCTACTGAAGTATTCAACTCCTTCAATAAACTCCTCAACCAAATTATATGACGAGCGCTTGTAGTAGCAGCAACATACTCAGCTTCACAAGTTCACAATGCAACTATCGGTTGTTTCTTTGGCACCCAAGTAAACGAAGCATCTTCTATGAAGAAAACACAACCAATAGTACTCTTTCTATCATCAGTATCTTTAGCCAATCACTATCACAACATCCAATAAGTTTGTAATTATTATAAACTGAATAATACAAACCAAAATCAATAGTACCTTTAAGATAGCGAAGGATTCTTTTAGTGGTTTTGAAATGTATAGTAGTTGGATTCTCCATGAAGCGACTTAGTAGACCAATTTCATAGAGAATATCAGGTCTCGTGCAGGTCAAATACCGCAAGCTTCCAACTAAGCTCTTGAATAGTGTTGGATCAATGCTTTCTCCTTCTCCATTCTTGGATATTTTAATTCCACATTTTACTAGTGTACTCACGAGATTGCTATCATCCACCTTAAAATTCTTCAACACTATAAGAAATTTTAGCATATTTGACTTGTAAGATTTATTTTATTTGAGGGTTTTTTAAAAATAAGTCGAATATGGTGAAGCATGAAAAACTCAACCCACTTTTTGCACCTATTTGACACCTGTTTAATATAACTAAATTACATAATTGCCACTTTATATAAATAGAGTCCAAAATATCTCATTCCCCATTTCCCTTTTTCTCTTTCACTGCTTTCGCTCTCCATTTCAGCCTTTTGTACTTAGAACATCTTTCTACCCTATCCTCTCTCAAGCCCATCCTCTCATCCCGACTACTTTGACAATCACTACACCAAGCACTGCCACTAATGCCATCCCCATCACCCCTACCCCCATCGTTGCCTCACCTTCCTATACCTGATGCAGGTCAAAACCCTCGGCAATGACTTCTTCTCTAGAGACGATGACTATGACGATTTCATCCTCAAACCTTTTCCTGACAGAAGCAGTGAAATTCTCAGTTTAGGATGATTTTCAATATCAACTTCGGCAACACTTTGGTAATTCTTTCTAATTTTGATCCCAATTTACAATTTTCAAATATAATTATTGATAATGGAATTGAAATTTCTAAAATCATTTAGTATGGTGTTAATTTAACACCACTTTTTGTGGCTGCTCACTCTAGTCATGAAGAGATTGCTAGCAAGCTTTTGGTAATTAACTAATTCATTTTTTACGAGCTCTCCTATGTTATTGATATTAACTAGATAAATTTTTATGTACTTGTTATGTTACTTTTAGTGGTTTGGGGTTTATTTGTTTTGTTAACTAAATTATGCTTTGATTTTTATTTATTTTAGGCATTTCTATAGCTTTTGCGATGAATATCCCCCCTGTAAATGCATTAGAAGTTTTTGTTTTAGTTTTTATTTCCATTCGTCATTTTACTTCTTGGTGAATATATGGATAAAGTTTAACTAAACTATGCTAACATTGTGTATAGAGGTTTTTTTTTTTTCTTTTTTTTTTGCCACTAATTGGCACATATTTCAGTTTTTGATCACTTATTATCTTGTCATTCATCTTTGATTTTCATTCATAGTTAGCTCGAGTTGATGTTGGCCAGGAGTTCTTTCAGGGTTTTGCGACTACTACTACAGCTTGTGAAGGTCATTTTGTCCTTCTTGATATGCTTCTTAAGGCTGGTGCATCTTAATCGGCTTGCGAAGATGCTTTACTCGAAGCTTGCCTTTGGACTCAAGCTAAAGTTGCAAAACTCTTGATCCGCTCAACGATGGCAGCCCCCAGTGTAGATTGACATGCACCTGTATCTGCAAGCTGCAGAGGAAATGTTGATGTCGTGGCAATCTTAATCAAAGGTATAAATTGGTGTTTCTTCATCTCAATTTCAATTGGTAGGTATTTGCTTTTAATTAACCTTTTTGTGTACACTGGAGTGGACCTAAATTGCGTGGATAAGGTCCTTTTGCGTTAATTATTAGATTAAAATAATATAGCATTCACCAATTATTAGAATCTTTTTACTTTTATGTTCATGTTGGCAGCCACCTGACCTTTAAATTCTATAATCACTCAAATTCCTCACCTTTGAAAAATTTCTTTATTGACATGTACACACTTTTTCAAGTCACTATTAAAAGTTAAATTATTTAATATAATTAATCATATTAACTTGAGTAAATTTTAAGTTGTGATGTCATTCATTTTTTTTGTTACAATATTTGATTTGACAAGTATTGATTTGATTGACTTAATATTGACCAACATATATATTAATGGTTTTGATCTTTAGCTTTTTATTAGTATTATTATTATCTAAAATGGGCCTTGCATATCAGACTGAGACGTCTTTTTTTTTTCTAAATTTTTTTATTGGTTCTTTTATTTTTTAATCTAGTAATCAAGGTTGAAACTAAAGATTATTTCCCATGTCATTTATGTTCTTGCAATCAAGGCATTGAAACTGTGGCTAGTTTGGAGGAAATATTTTGACTAGCCATTTGGACTTCTTTGATGCCCATAGTTGGAGGAGTGCTCCCCACATCTGTCACAAAGCTGAGTTTTAATATGTTTGGATTTTGTGCTACCTTATTTGGATGTTGGGCTACCTTCAAAAAGACTATTCTTGCAGAATCTCTGCTGCAAGGATAAAAGTTTTACAGGTGCTACTTTTATTATTCTTGATTGTACTTTATGGTTTTCTTCACTGCCTCGGTTGAGCTTGACTAAAAATTTTCTCTTTTCTTCTCCAAATCAGTTTCCTTGTCTCTGGACTTAATTTTACAAATTCTAGTCAACACATTGGATGAAAATGAATAAATCTATAATAGGAAGAGGTTAGATAGTATCAATATATGAAAGAAAGAAATGAAAAGTGTAATGATATTACAACCCTAGCAATTGCAATAAAATGTAATGAACAACTATGGGAATAATGATGATGAACATTAATCTATCGTGGATCCATTGTACATATATAAGACAAAATTAATTAATTATTATAAAAGAATAACACTGGCTTGTTATTAATTTAATAATATTAATCTAATCCAATAGTCAAAGCATGCACTGGAGCTATTTTTTGCCTAGGTAAACAATTTACTGGAGCTATATACCATTATTACCTATTGTTGTTCAGCCTATCTTTCCTTCACATTTTGGCAATATTTGATCTTTTGTTACATGTATGTCTGCATCTTATTATAAACTTCTCCACTTCAATATTTATCCTTTTCGCTATGTTTTGGTTAGTTTCTAAAGCACATATCAATATTTTGAATGGCTTAGGGAAGGAAGTGTTTTCTCTTTGTTGGTTCTCAAGTAGTCTGATTTTCTCTTTGCTGAAGGTGTCTTTTCATATTTGCATTCAAGTTTTGACCTTTATGGTTTCCAGAGTTCTTGAGAGCCTGGTTTCTTCAGTTTTTTGCTAGCTATTATCTAGAGTTGATCTTATTTTCAAGAATTTTCCACAATTTTGATGGCTAATATCTTGGGTTGATCCTCCAGCCCTCCTCTCCTCTCCTCTCCTCATGATTCGATCAAGGTAGTATTGTTAAATTATTGTTATTTTTTTATTATGATTTTTTTAATTTTTTGTTTTTGTTGGTTATAAATCTTGAAGATTAATTTATAGTTTTTCAACTATGATGTGGTTAATTCCTTTGTTTCTTTTTTCTTTTTTTTGGGGTAAGAAATTTGCTAATGGTAAATGAACTAGGCTAGCTACTGCTGTTGTTCACAATGTGTTTAGACTTTATAATTGCTTACATGTACAATGAGTTCTGATGCATGTTCTTAGAGATGTTTAATGGGTTTCTTTTTCTCCTTTTCAATGTTTTCGGTCATGTTATATGTATAAATGCATGAACATTAGCAATAGTACATAGCATTTTTTTTTGTTTCTCTCTGGTTTAAGTCATTTTTCAAGTTTTCTTTTGTACTTTTTTTTTTTTAATATTTCCTCTTTGTTTATAGACTTTTTGGTTTTTTCTTGGACACTTGTTTGGAGATAATACAAGGGTATTCGTCCTTCTATTGTCTTTCAAGTTTGAAAGTAGCATGTAAAGATCTCTAAAGCATAACAAGTTCTTTCTAACTGTTGATTGATTATTGATCTATATATTTATTTTTTGATTAACTTTTGAACAGATACAAAGTTTGGGTAATGTTATTTGTTGTCAGTAATTTTTAAGTATATGAAGGGGGAATGAATGCCCCATTTTCAGTATTTTCACAAAGAGTTTTATTGATGGGGCTGTTTTGTTGTTTCAGTGTCCTGTCTTTTGCATCTATGGTCCTACACTTTGTACAAACTTGTCTTTTTTTATCTTATTTATTGGAAGCATTGGTTTGCCAATTTATGTTAAATTTGCTTCCTTTAACTTTCAAGGTCAAAATATGGATGTAGAGGCTGAAAATTGAACAATATTTTCAGATAATTGAAACATTTTAGTTGAAAACTTGTGAGGATGAGTTGGTCTCGAGGTGTGCCAAATGCAATGTATGGATTGCCCTAACTTTACTGGAGGTAGCTTTTATTAACCTGTTGTTGTCATGCTTCATTTTTTTTTTTCTACAGATAATTGTGTTACTCCTCTACATTAAAGTTAAATAAAAAAAAAATCTCCAAGTTTTAGCTTTTGAGGAAACTCAATTAATAGTTTGAAGCATGATACCGAGAATTATTATAATTTTTCTCTTATTCATATACTATTTAAGATAGAGCTAGGCAGTTCCATTTTTGATAAGTTTGCCATGTACAAATGAAATAATGGGCCTGTTACCTAAAACAAGATGTAAAGCCCATTAATTTTTTTACCTAAGCCTAGCCCAGCCCACAAATTCAATTATTGTCTTTACATTTATATTAAGCATTTATTTGGATGTAATTAGAAAAGAAAAGAGAAAAATTTAGAAGAGAGGGCAAAGGGGTAACCGTGAGAAAGGGGAAGAGAAAACAAGAGATTATTTTTTATCTTTTCTAAAGAATTTGAAGATTTTAAGGTAATTTCTTTTATCTCCTAGCTTAATTAGATTATATAACTTCAATTTTATCTCTAGATATATATTATGAGGAGGTTACTTGATATTTGGAGATGTTATAGAGAGAGAAATTAGAGAGAGAAATGAGATTTCCATGCCTATTTAGGCTTCAATTTCTTGTATTTTGAAGGAATTAAAGTTTTGATGATAATTATGGAAAACTAGGGTTCTGTGAACAGTATAGATTCTGAAAATTGTAGCAGTCTGTTGGCTTTGAATCTGATTCTGAAATTTATATATGTTAAAGTATACATCCTAAGGATTTGATTAGAGTTGAATTCATTGAAAAATGTTAAGTATACAATTTTATATGAATTTTCGAAATTTACTGTTCACCACTGGAAATTCAGTTTTTCTGCAGAAAATCAGTTTTGGGTAAGTTATTTGAGGTATCTAGAGGTCTTCAAAAATTATCAAATTTGGGATATGAGTTTGTATCTATGTCTAGTTTAGATCTGGAAAGTTTTGTGATTTTACGAATTTATTACAAATTATCATGTATTTTGGAATAGGGAGAGGTCAGTTCTGGAAATGAATTTACAGAATTTGTGTATCTGGAAAAATGAAGGATTTGAGGTATCTAATGAGCATAGAATGCTATGATATTTTATATGGTATTAGATATGTATGTGTAGAAGATCCTTATAAAATATTAGACCATTTGGATGAGTCAATTAATTATTAAAAATCGGAGAACCAAAATTGCTCTGTTTAAAAAGTGTGAAAATGGAGTTAATTAGGAGAATTAGTATGTTATTGGTGAGACTGCGGTTTTGTGCTATTAAAGAATTTTATTTGGCTTTTCACTTAGGTGAGACTACGGTTCCTAATCCATACCGGGATCCGATCGCGGAAGGAGTTACCACACAAGTTGATCCACGAGATAGTGAGTGGGAAAAATACTTTTTTTCCAACAATTGCACTATAAATTATAAATTTCTATTTTTTTTATAATTGTTAGCGAAACTTTATTATGTTAGTAAATAGATATTCCTTTATTCTTGTATGAAGCATATTTCATAGTTTATCAAATTTTGTCTATATAGTTATCAGAAAGGATTGTTTAATGTTTTAGAGATTTAAAAGTAAAGAATGGAATTTTATGTTTTACTAAGCTTGTACCCAATTCATTCAGATAGTGGAATTATAGAGGTCTTTGGGACCCATTCAAGCACACATAGAGGCTTTGGGCCGTGTGATCTGGATGTTTAGCCCTTTGGGGGCAGCTCTGCGCATGCGTAGGATCAGTATAGTGATAGTTTGGCCTGAGCGATCCTAGCCCCGCCAGGTCATGATCAGTCAGATTAGTTTGGGTACTTGATTAGTGAAACTATAATGATTTAGAAATTTAAAATGTGAAATGAGTTTTATGAGACTTAGAATGTTAATACATTTATCAGATTGAATTTTGAATACAAGTGGAAATGCCTTGGAATATTTTTATATTATAATTTTGATTATGTGAAAGACATATAAATTATTTAAAGATTTGCTTCCTCGTTTTTGTATCTTCTCTAAGTCATTTTCTAATCAATGTTAGTAAAGTAGAATTACAATTAATTAATTGTTATGATATATTATTTTATCTTATGCAAATTTTTATCTGTTTTAATGACTCTGTCCCACTCACTGAGGTTATACTCACCCTATTTTTTTTAAAACTCATTTTTCCCCAGGAGATTGCAGTGTTAAGTCGGAACGCCAGTAGCTACCTGAGGTTGGCTACTTGATGATGCTTTGAGAGCTTTCTTTTGATATCTGGTTCACTTTTGTAGATGATTTTGTTACATGGGTATTTTTTTGATATTGTATATACATCAAGGATTTTTTTTTAGTTTCCTTTAAAAACTTTTGCCTGCTCATCATGCATGAGTTTTTGAGGAAACTTATATTAAAATCCTAATTGTAAACTTTTTGAATTGTAATTAATTATATTTGAGGTCGGAGGCTATATTTTCTCTTAAAGACTGTTTTGGAGATACAATTATTTTAATAGAGGACTTAAGGCTCTAAAAAGGAAGTTGGTAGTTATATAAATATTTTTGAAGTGTTGAATTTTGTGTACTTGACAGGGGGATTAGTATAAAATACAGAGGAGACTCTGCCAAATTTTCTTAAAGTAGCATAATTGAAAAAAATAAAAAATTAAATTTTCTTAGCACAGTTTTAGGCACGATTCGCTCGTGTTAGTTAGAGGCGGGTCGTGTCACAAGAAGTCCCATCTCACTCAAAATCGTAATTCCATGAGTCTACCTTTGTCTGTCTTTGTATTAGAGGATAATTTTGAGGTTCCAATTTGTTAACTTTTATGATAATTTTATCTTCTTGTCACTCTTATCCACTCTTTTGGCCCACTTTTAGATGCTTTTTTTTTTTTTTTGTAATATAACAATATCAAACTATATATCAAGAGTAGGAAGGCCAACCTAACACGCCTGCATCTAATGTTTGCCTTTTCTATAGCGAACTTAATACCACAATGCGGTTCAGGAGTTCATAGTGAATAGCAAATTTGTTGAGTTTGGGTACAAGTTATTGATTTAGTTTATTATTATATCATTAATGAATAGCACATTTGGCTGACACTTCTCATAAAAAATTAATTAATGACTACGATGTTACAATATCTAGTTAATTAGTACTTAGATATACAAAAAGAAATTAATAAACTATATTTATGTAATGATTGTCCTACTGTCACTTAATTTTTGTAAAGTCTTTCTAGGTTATGAATACATAAAATTGAAAGCTTTTGTTGATATTCATGATCTAAAGCACTTAATTCATAATAAAGAATTAACATTGATTTTCTTTAGATATGGTTTTTAGAAATAAAAGAATGCAAATGAAGATTGTTTGTAGACTGATAACCTATTTTTTTAGTATTTATTTTTGCTTCTACTACTATATATGTCTCTTATAATTGTTGGTAGACAAAAGCGTATGTTAATCTTTCAACCTTTTATTATCTTTTTTCCTTCTCTCTCTCTCTCTCTCTCTTTCTCTATGAGAGAAAACTA
This sequence comes from Boswellia sacra, assembly GCA_013180625.2. Classification (NCBI taxonomy): domain Eukaryota; kingdom Viridiplantae; phylum Streptophyta; class Magnoliopsida; order Sapindales; family Burseraceae; genus Boswellia; species Boswellia sacra. The sequence goes on along the minus strand of SNVD02007239.1, from coordinate 25,127 downwards.
TAGCTTGGTGAAAGAAGTGAAACAATCAATCAGGTTTAGTTTTCATTTCGAGCTTCTTAGTACTTGCTTTTCGCTATATTAGGGTCTTGTTTTTACCTATTTAAAATATTTTACAATTTGCTTTTTCTTGTTATTTGTTGCCTTTTTCATTTTGAGTGTTTATACATCGTTTTCATGAATTTTTGTTGGATTAAATATTTAACAATGAAATTGATGCGTATTTGAATTCATGTTGTATGTTGGTGTCTACTTGGATTCATTAGCAATTGTATGCGGGCTGATCTTCTATCAATATTGTACTATTTGAGTAGAAAGGCCACTAGTAATTGATATAAGTAGTGGGCTTATAACTCTCAATGGATTTTGATTAAATCAAATTGAATAAATAAATTACAGAAAATTCAATTATAATGAATACATCAATCTAAATTAACTAAAGTAATCTATTGGTATTTGGGATTGATCTAGTACCAAACCAAAGGATAAAGGAATAAGGGAACAATTAATTTCTAATCTATTCAATTAATTAATTATATTATTTCATATTACTAATTTTATCTCATTAAGTTGATTAAGTACATCAAAATAAATTAAATTTGATAAATTGAATATAGTAATTAATTGAATTTTTATCTTACTAAATTGAAATCATTAAGCTCATCATAGAAAAAATTAAGCGAAGTTAATTAAATGATTAAACAAAATTAATTAAGTTAATCCTTTTTATCTTTTGGGCATATCATAATGCTTGCCATATGAAACAATTAGATCTAGATCAATATATTCTAGAGCAATAATAATTACATGTATTATGATTGAAGATATTTTGTTGCTTCAAAGTTATCCAACAAGTTAAATTGCCCCTTAGCAAATTAAATATTCTTAGAGTTGCTTCAAGTATTTACTAGAGCTGTTCACGCAGATTTTTCATTGGAAACATAGTATATTAAGGTAAAACACAAAATACTACATAAAATTAAGTCAAAGGAATTTTATTAAGTGATTAAACGTGGAATTGTGGCCTTTCATACTTTCATTTTCTTTGTTCTAGGCGTTTTTTGCTTCTGTTTGTGTTTTATGGCCCATGACTAACCCATGAAATTTTGTTCCTTGACCTAATTTAATCTTTCTCTTACAGAAACTTTCCAACATAAAATCTTAATGTGATGTGTAAAGTCCACGTTGGCATTATGTAGTAATATTCTTAATAGAAATCACTTCTTTTAATTACACTCTGTTCTCCGCTATGAAAGCACTTTCAATTAACTAGTTTCACTTTGAAATTAAACATGTCAATTTCAAGAGATCATTTGGAAGCTACAAACACTCAAAGGCTCAGAGCTATAAGTTGATTTCTTATTGATAGGTTCATTTGGAACCTGTTCAGTTACAACCAAAGAGACTCTATGCTACAATTTTTTTTGTTGATTATCATGCTGCCATCCTTAATAAAATAAATATATTTATTTGAACACAATGAAGTCACAAACAGATAGAATCTGGAACAATTAGAAAATTCTGTGGGATAATATTTATGTTGTTATGCAAAGAATAGGACTGCACATCAAATGTGGGTTTGTATTTTTTTTTCTTTTAACAATAAATTAAATTTAAAAACTGCCTTTGCTATCGATATAATTTTACATTTATATATTGATGATTGTTACATCAGCAAATTCATATTTCTTAAAATTTTTTTAGTTCCTTTTGTAATAAATTAAGGCAATATATAAACATAGCCTAAGTCTTAATACTACTATTTGGATAAGTTAAATAAATTTGTTGATCTATATTAACAATTATCATTCCAAAATTTGAGTTTTTTGCAGGTTAGGGGGGCAAAAGAAGAAAATTATCCCTTTATCAAGAAAGTGCAATGTGACCTGTGGGTCAATCAGCATTCATAAAATTGCAATGGTCCTAATGTAAGATTTCATGTAAGATTCTTTCCTCTTTTATTTTTTATCTGACCTACATGACTTAACATATCCAATAATCAATCAATCAAATGCATAAGTCAAGAAGGTTGATGATTGTGTTTCTGCATATAATATGGATGCTAGGAAATTTATTTTTGAACTGATGACAACACTAGTTGACAAAATTAATTTAGAATTTGACATTTCCATACTCAAAGCTTGTGAACCGAGTCAATTGTAGAGAACCATAGAAATTAAAATGCAAATGGTTTAGTTTCATTTTTTTTTTTTTTTACAGATTTGTTTTGAGATCGAGGAAATAAAGAGCAAGAAAGCTATACAATCAAACAATTCGACTTTTTAGGGAAGAAGGAAGAACTTGGAAGGATGTAATATTATCTCTTTAACCGTACAACTATATTCTTTTATATTAACTTTTGATTCTTTTTTTTTAATTATGTTGTATTATTGTTCTCTATTGAATAAAATTTTTTTCCTCTTTGTTTGTATAAAAACAAGTTTATAAAATGTTAAAATTTTTAATGTTTAGATTGGTATTCTAATTTGGGTTCTTGCTCTTTGTTTGGAACAATGGTAAAAGTTTTAATATATATATATATTTCTTTAATAAAGTTATACTTGCCGGTAAAAAAAAAAAGTCAAATATTGTTTTCACACCATATACTTGACGACTAATAATAAACAAACATGTATAAAAATTTTAAAATTTTGACTATTAGATTCAACATATTTGACGGTTACTATCAAATATTTATCAAAAGAATAGTCAAATATAACTCAAAAATCAATTCCCAGGATTTATATACTTGACTCATAACAAGTAGTCAAATATGTTATAATAGATATTTGACCGTTTGACCAACTGTCAAATAATATCATATTTGACGGTGACATATATGACGTGCATCGACTGTCAAATAATAACATACTTGACGGTTAAAAGTAGTCAAGTATTTGTGATTTTCTTGTAGCTGCAAGATCTTTTGTGTATACCCTTCTTGAGAAATAAAAATACCATCTTGTTGTTGTTTAACTTCAATCCCAAGATAGTATGCCATAAGCCCAATATCAATCATCTCAAACTCTTTTGCCATTACCTTTTTGAATTCTTGGAACATGTTGACATTATTCCTACTAAAGATCAAATCATTCCATGCTCTTGGCGTTAGCTTTAACCTATAAAGAGCTTTCTTCAATTTCAAAACTTTGTCTTCTTGACCTTTAATTACATAACCCAATGATCGTTGAATATAAACTTCCTCTTCAAGAATTTCATTTAGAAAGGCGGATTACATATCCATTTGAAAAATCTTCCATTTATTTTGAGCTGCCATTGAGAAAATCAGCCTTATTGTTTCCAAACGAGCAACGGGAGCAAACGCTTCATCATAGTTAATGTCTTCCTTTTGACTGTAGCCCTTTGTGACTAATCTTGCTTTGTGGTATTCAATCTCTCTACTAGCATTCTTCTTTGTCTTGTACACCTATTTGACACCAATTGCTTTGTGCCCTTGTGGTAGTGAAGCAAGTTCCCACGTGCTATTCTTTTCAATGGATTTTATTTCTTTATCCATTGCCTTGCTCCACTTCTTATCTTGTGTTGCTTCTTCAAAGTTCATTGGCTTACAATCAACAAAAAGACAAAGAGAGTTAGATTATCAATTCTCTCGATTACCTCATAGATTTCTTGTAGACTTCTTGTACATGGACTTCCATCACTTGAGCTTCCATTAGATGAAGATGATATAAATTCTCCATATGAATTTGGTGAAGTGGGAAGTGTGTCACTTTCTTGTTCTATATCCATGATTCATTCTTCTTCATCTTCCTCATCAATGTAAGGAAGAAAACTATAGTCTTCATTTGGATGATTCTAATCCCAAAGTGATTTCTTCGTCAAACTGCGCATCTCGACTAATCATGATCTTCTTTGTCTTTGGATTGTATAGCTTGTACCCTTTAGAACTAGATTCATATCTGATAAAAATCAATTTCTCACTCTTGTCATCAAGCTTCGTTCTCCTCTCATCTGACACATGCACATATGCCATACTTTCAAATACTCGCAAATAAGCAATTCCAGGCTTTCTTTTACTCCAAGTTTCTTAAGGTGTTTTTCCTTGTACACTTTTTGTTGGTGATCTGTTAGATAGATACACCGCATATGCTATAGCTTTGGCATTTCTGTACTCTTAAGCATGCTTCGTGCCATGTGAAGAATTGTTCTATTCTTTCTCTCTATAACTCCATTTTGTTGGGGTAATATGGGAACAGTTAGAAATCGTTGAATTCCAGTCGTCTCAAAATATTCATGGAATTCTGTAGATGTAAATTCTCCTCCTCGTTGAGTTCTCATGGCCTTAATTTGATGACCACCTTCTTTTTCAACTATTGCTTTGAATTTCTTGAAAACCTCAAAAACTTCTATCTTTTGCTTTGGAAAGTACACCCATGTCTTCCCTGAAAAGTCATCTATGAAAAGGAAAAAATAGTTGCTATTACCAAGAGAGCTTGGCTTGATTGGATCGCACACATCTACATGTATAAGCTCAAGTGGCATTTGAGCTCTTGACTATGACTCTTTTGGAAAAGCTTTCCTAAAATGTTTTCCAAATAAGCAACCTTCACATAGCTGATTTGGATGATTGATGTAAGATAATCCTCTCACCATGTGCTTCTTTGACAATAATTCTAGTCCTTCAAAATTAAGATGCCCAAATCGAAGAAGCCAAACCATGACTTGTCCCTATAGTATGCTTTGAGACATTTTGAAACATCATTTTGGATATTAAGTAAGAACATCCTGTTTTCAGACATAGAAACTTCGGCTATAAAATTCCTTTTGTTGTCTCTTATGGAGATACTATTATTTTTCATGTGGATGTCATATCCCTTTTCCAAAAGTTGCCCCAAACTTAAGATATTATTCTTCATGTTTAGCACATAATAAGCATTGGATATAAATTGATGTTTTCCATTCTTCATACGAATAAGAATGTTACCTTTACCCTTTACTGGAATTTTTGAATCATCACCAAATGAGACATTCCCACTAATGGATTCATCCAAATATGCAAACAAATTTCTTTTCCCACACATGTGGTTGTTAGCTCCAGTGTCAGATACCATGTATTTTCTTGACTTTCATTTATTTCTTTACGAACCAATAGTAAGGTATCACTTTCTTCGAGCTTTTCTTCCACAAAATTTGTTTTTTCTTCAACTTTTTTAGGTGCTCTACATTTAGATTCATAATGCCAATGTCTTCAGCAATTAAAGCATTGAATATGAGCCTTACACTCACTCGTATAATGTCCATACTTCTGACAAGTGTAAAATTGGACTTGTGGCTTCTCATATCTTGAATTTGAGTTCCTCCTTCCACGCCCTTTCGTAGAATTTTCTCCTCGATCATTATTTTTGTTGGTAGTGGAATTATTATTCCCACCTTGTCCATGACCTTAATCTCGGCCTCGACCTCGACCTCGATTTTGACCTCAACCTCGACCATGTTGACTTCTTTCATGACTTTCTTCCTTATCCTTAATTTGTGTTTTAAGGAGTTGTTCTAAAACACTTTGTTTTTTGTATTTCTCTTCATGTGCTTGTAATGTACCTTCAAGTTCGTCAATCGTCATTCCTTCCAATTTGTCACCTTGTACAAGAATTTGAACTATGGTATTAAATGATGAATCCAAAAAGTGAAGTATCTTTTCTATAATTCTTGTATCTTCCAATTTCTCACCATTTCTTCTCAATTGATTTGAGACAATCAAAACTCTTGAAAAGTAATCAGAGATAGACTCACTTTCCTTCATATGTAACAATTCAGACTTACCTTTTACAGTTTGTAAACGCACCGTTTTGATTTTTTCTTGTCCCCCATGTGATTTTTCAAGTTTTTTGTATAATTCTTTAGCATATCCTATAGCACCATATTTTTCAATTTCAACATTATCTAATGCTTATTGAATGAAGTAGCGAGCCTTTTCATTTCATTGATATGTTTTTTCAAAATCTGTTGTTGAGACAATGCTTCGATATTGTGTGGCTTATCAAAGCCTTTTTCAATAATTTCCCAAACAACATTTGCTCCAAGGATTGATTTCATCCTTATACACCATATTTCATATCTATTTTCTTTGAATTTTAGAATTGTAATTGAAGTCATATTGCTAATGCTACTATAGGAGTCAATCTATCACTAACAAAATCTTTTTGGACAAAACTGTAATTCTGCACATAAAGGATTAAAATTAAGTATTTTCAGTTTTGGGGGTCTTACGATATTTGTCAACGTCCAGGGGGCAGACTGATATTTTTTGTATCAGGGGCCATTAGAAATTTTTTGAACTAGGCGGTCAATAATATTTTAAGTCCTAGGGGGCCGATTGATAATTTTCACCCGAATCACGAACGGGTTGTTTTTCTAGCGTCCAAGCACGATGACTCTTCTTGGAGTTTGTAGATCGGCTAATTTTGAGTTGAACTAGATGGGTGGTGTCGATTCACTTGTCGGTTTTTGGCGACTTTCACGGTGAAAACGTTTTTCACAACTTGTTTTTGCGTTTTCAATGTGTTCTAGCTAGAATTTTATGTTGGCCAAGAAGGAAAACTTGTAGATCATTATCTAATCTATCCGATGACAGTGGAGGTGATATCTCACTCGCCAGTTGACAATTTTTTGGTGACTTTCTGGCAGCTTTCCGACGATACTAACGGCGAACCTTGGTTGCTAATGGTGTAGGCTTCGCTCTTCCTCCACCCTTTTGTGGCTCTGATACCACTTTGTTGGATATCAATACATAAGAATCTTGAAAACTTACTTTTTATTTCTTTATTTCTTGAATTTTAAATTTCACACACACTTAAACAAATAAAAACAAGCACTATACTTATATAGCACTCATAATAATTCTACTTTTTCTATGAATATAAATCCTAATTCTACCTTAACTCAATTTTAATTCCTAAACAAAATTTAAATCCTAAAACAAATAAAGTTTATTTCCAACGGACACATGAGCAGAGTTCAGATGGTAGTTCGTGGAAGAATCCCCAGAAAGATTAAATTCAATGATTTCATCTGATTCCCATGCTTTTGACGGGACAAAACTCAAATTCATCCCTTCCATAGAAAGTTCTTGAAAGCATAACCATCTCTTCATGTCACGAATGTCATAGAGATAAATTAAATGCAATTTCATCCAGCCAATATTAAATTAAAAATGACGATGGCAGATAATGTGCACTTTTGACACAACTAATTGCAGCTTCAGATGCTGAATTTATCATATCTCACACTCAAAAAGCGAAATACACTCCATCAAGTTTAATAGAACTTTTTTTTTTAAAGAAAAAAATTGTATTAAACTGATATAAAAGAGAAAATACAAATGTCAACTAGTAGATCACAATAAGATAAATATGTTAAATAGAGGCATCCACCTTATATGAAGCAACACCGCTTATCAAGTATCCACAAAAATCCTAACTTCTCATTAACCAAAAGAAGATGATCGCTACAAAATTAACCATCAGTTTTCTTGGTTAAGACAGATGAAGAAAAAATAAGCATATGAAGAGTCCCTTGAAACCAAAGCCTCAAACAGTTTAAATTATATGATCTGCATGTATAATATCATGAGCAATGCTAGCAGTGAAATAACAACGAAGAAGCATAAATCATTCTTTTTGTGCTATGCAATATTAGATTTAGGATTTACAAATCTAGCAAGCCCACTTAAAACCCTAACCATCTAAACAAAGCTAGGGCACTACTATGATATCTGTGAATGGGAAGTCAAGCATAATTTCCCCAAAAATTCAAATGGAAGCATTTAGTTGACTTTATTAATAGTAAAACACTAAGTCATAAATAATTGTCTACTGAAAGTCACAAGGCAGAAAGAGTTCCACTCAGGAATAAAATAAACAAATAAACTACTTTACCTCATAAAGCTCAAGTTCATTCTTTTACAAAGTCAAAGGCCTTGTAACCTAGAATTACAGCAAGCAATACTTTTGATGTGATAGACAATTGAGTTCCCATGGTAATCACATCTTCTTTGGCATTATTGGCTGTAGAATCAGCATGAAAAGCTTGAGAGTTTAATTTGAAGAAAAAAAATAAAGTGATTGCTTCAAATCATATAACAGCAAAAAAATAGAAAATTAATAAAATAAAAAAAGAACTAGAGGAAGACTACATGCCTAGGATGGAATTTTTTACACCAAAATACCTTCATTCTTTGGAAATCTACTTCGTAGATACTTCAATAAAGTAGGTGTAGGTCCGGGAGCTAATGATGTGGATGGTAAAAGTTTCAGTTAGAAAAATAGATCAACACAAGCATTCAAGATACTAAGAACACAATCACAATGCTTTCACACGTTCTCAGAGTTCGCCAAAGGAATGTTAGCAAGCAACCATTTTTGGGGAGTAGTCATCCTACCTACAGAGTGAATAAATTTCATTTGATATTTATAATAGGAGTCATAAACAATTAACAACTATATACCAAGCAAAGGAAAGACAAGTTCTGAACTAATAATACAACCAAAGATTCTAGCATATCACTTCCTAACCTTACCTGTTATGCTTTCCGAGTTGGGAACTAATAATATAACCATTTGACTATAGATAAGATCAAAATGGGTCTTCTTGAAGTAAACTAATAAAGGTCAAACTTTTTCAGATAAAAAGCCCATCAAACAGCTCACTTGGTGTAACTCAGTATACCTAGACTAAATTTTTTCCCTTAATTAGGTCAGCAAGTTGTTCAAGGTAGTTAGGGTTTTTGGTAACACCTCTAGTTTAATGCTTGACAAAAAATAAATATATGCATGGTCAGAGTGCAGAGCAAAAGTTCCTAACTTAGAAAGCATTCCTAAAGTCGTTGTAATGTGGACAGAGCATTATTCCTAAAAGTTTGAAATCAAAATGAAAATGAACGTTAAAGATGAAAATATTTGGAGGAATATTTTACATCCTCAAACTATCTAAAATTCTTTGTAATAATGATTGAGAATATAACCCCATATAGATTTCATTAAGGGCACTACAACTAGATATTGAAGGAGCGAGGAACCGAAGAAATTCCTGCATAACTTAGTCATTGAAGATTTTGTAAGGAGAATTGAAGGAAATATGTTTGATTATACCCAAATATGAAAGTTAGCAAGATAATTCTTTCATCTACTGACGGTTCTAATGAAGGTCAAGATGTATGAGATGCAAAAGGCTTCCCAATAGATTCTAGAAAACCTTTCCACATATTTTTTGCTGCACAGATTCAACCATTTCATATTCTCATCTAAGGTTGTAATAGGAAGAGCATATTACTGAATCATGTATTAAAGTAGAAAGCTATAGATGAACACAAGCATTAAGCTTTATAAGCATGGTCCATGATGCAATCAAATTATTAGATAAAACTGTTAGCTTGTTCCCCTAAAATCATATAGAAAAAGAATACCGTTATTCTTTTTTATTTAATAGTAGCTATAAAGATAGTTACACATTTGACTTTAAGCACATAAGCATAATTGTGTCGCAATGAAAAAAGAAAAAATACGGAGAGATGCAAAGAAGCTACATATATTACAACTCACAAATACCTCCACATCCAAATTTGTCAATTAGAACAGTTTGTAGGTCTTCTAGCAAGTTGACTATAAAATTGTTTGATGTCTGAGGAAAAGGTGGCATAGCACATCATCACATACTAGCCAAATGAGATTTTAAAAATATAAAATTTGCTTTTCCCGTTACTAGTTACATAAAAAAATACGTAGCAGTGTCAAAAAAGTAGAAAAGTGCAAGGTCTCACCATGATAAAAAAGTATAATGGGACAGTTATTCAGATAATCATTGAATACATTCACAACGATTAGTAAATTCCCACAGCAATCCTAATCCCTTGTTGATGTGATGTGTTTTACATTGCACTGATGCCACTGTGTCTGCATAAGGCTCAAGAGTCAACAAACGCAGGAGTAGCTCCTTTCCGGGTTTCCGGCTTTCGAGTTAAGGTTTGGAACCCATAGTGACTTAATGAGATAGCAAAGTAGCCTTGAAAAACACCTTTGAAATCGTGAAAGACAACCCCACAAGCAGAAGAACCAGGAATGCCTTCCGCCTAGGCCATTAGTATTAGCTCCAATCTTGCCAAGGGGGGACAACCCAAAAAATAGTTTGAATATTTGGGGTCTAATTGTAAGATCTATTGAGAATTGAGAGGTTCAATCCATAAAACATGAGTCTTAACATCAAGCCTACAAACATTTAGTTGAAGTTGTAACAAATTCATAAATTCAAGTATTTTGTAAGCAAACTCTACAGTAATAATCCATAAGAAAATTTCCGTAATAGAAACATAAAGATACCTGCATATCCTCACAATGTTTTGGTCCCCATCTTGAATCTCATCTGTATCCTATTGGATTGTATCAATTTTGTAAGTCTAAAAGAGAGATGATGAGATGACACCAGCAATGCCACTTGTAGTTGGCTCATGTCCTTGACTAGCATTTTGGATTTGAAGCCCTTTGCTCAATGTCAGCAAATTTGACAACTCGACACTAGTCTATAAAAAATAATCTTTAACCTTAGCCATCCTATGGTTAGCAAATCTAATAACTTGAAAACTCAATACTCTATAAAAAAAAAAAAAAAAAGAAACTTGACTTAGTTTAATCTATACAAAAAGAGTTAAGAGGAGAGTTCAAATGATAAATTAGATTACGCAAAGAGAAATGACGTCATTCTAGAATTCAATTTCTTGTGAGATACAAGATTGTAATGTGAAAAAGGTCATGTGATTTCGTATTAGGAAATAGTGAAAATGTTCTGTTAACGAATAATACATCAAATGAGAGACTTATGACTTTGAGTCTGATGTTATTGAATTCATATTAGGGCTTCTAAGTAACAAAAAATTGGAAATTTGCGGAAACAAGTTTGTAATAGTTTTAGCATGGAAGAGTGGGTAAATAGTTGAGATAACCTGTGAAATAAATTTATTTGTTTGGTTCTTCATATAATTCCAAGGTTTTCATGTTATAACATTGAAAAAAAAATTCCAAGGAAATAGACATCCACAACCGTCCACAAATAAACATTGTAAACTAATATTATCCAATTCCTTATAAGGTGTTTCTAGTGTAGGAAAATAACAATATCAAACACCAACTCAAGCAACACAAGAAATAATATATATATATATATATATATATATATATCTCTATGTGTGCGTGTGTGTGTGTTTGAAAAGAAAATACTTTTCTCATCAATTAAAAATTTATGAAATATATAAGCTTATAAAGTGGACATGGACTAATTCCACTCAAGCAATGAAACTTACTAATATTAAATGAAATCAAATAACTAATCCTAGTCCCAAGTAACTAAACGAGATTTTTAGGCTTAGTTTAATTCCTATATTGCTGCCCACAACTCCCACCGCCTCCCAAAACCCCTCTAGTTCGTACACACCGCTGACCACCCCACCACCGCCGCCCCCGCACCCACTGCCCCCCCAACCAGGCCAAAAAAAAAAAAAAAACACCAAGCTTAATTTAAGCATAACATGAACTTCCTTTGGACATTTTCTCGTTGATCTCTTGACGATGAATGATTGCAAACTCTTCCTTTCATGTCTTCACAATCATTCTTTGCATACCCCTTGAGTAACTTTGTAATTACTATGCTTTCTAATCAACCAAGTGAAAATAAGATCTTTTATAACACTATATAGCAACTTATCAACCAAGCTTATCTTCTTGTTCTCCCATATATCTTGATATGATTTCCTTGCATAACATAGCAACCATGATAAAACATGTTTGCCTTCTTTCTTTTCTTCATATATGTCTCTATGAGAATGCCCAAACTTCAGTTTATCATAATGAAAACACTTAAATCCATAGGACTTTATTAGCAAAACATTTACTTTGACTCTTGTTGAACTAGACTTGATATGACAAGCCTTTAGGTATGCCTCTAATCTTTCAAATCTTTCATTTTTGATTCACTAACCTTCTTTGTTGGACATATTTCTTTGTTGCAAGTTAAAAATGATGTCTTGAAAACAAAAGAACCAATTTGTAACTCTACAGGAACATATTTGTTGCAAATAGAACCTGGTGGGGGTTATATGATAGTTCTTACTGATATGGACAAAAGTGATATCTTCCATCCAAATGATTTGACTGATATTTGTCATAGTATAGGGCCGATTATAATTTTTCATGGAAGCCATAAATGAACGTGTCTTCAGTAACAAAACTCCATGATTCCTCTTAGGTTTTGTAGATCTAATGATTTTGAGTTGATTTCTGGTAGAGGTGTGTTTACTTTACAATTTTCAATAAGTATTGAGATGAAAGACAGCAGCTTTTCTTGTGATGTCATTTCTCATGATTCATGACAACCTTAAGTGACTTTAACCCTTGGATATGCTTTTACGATGAAAAAAGACTCTTTCTCGATGTGCGGTGATAGCCCACTTGTTGGCAACTGTTACGGTGGTTGTTGGTTGCTCTGAAACGTCAAACAACTTATTGACAATTTTCTAATGTAGTTTGGATGTCAACAAAGAAGGAGACTTTGTTTACCATGACCCAATCTGTTTGATAGTGGTTGAGCTAAGAATTCACTCTCTAATTGATAGTCACTGATAGTGACGATAAAGATGGTGACAAAATGTTCTTCAATTTGACCATCCTTTCCTTGAATTTGCTTAACTATCTCTCAATTTTTAGAATTTTGCTTAACTATCTCTCAATTTTTAGAATTTTAACTTTCTTTCTCTTTGCAACTCTCTTTATTACTTACCTCAAAAATTTCTTGTTTTTATTCCTTATTCTCAAGAGATTCAAACTCATAAGTTTCTATCTTGACATTGGAATTTTGATACTCTTTTCCAGTCTCAATCTTGGATCAAGGGATATAGGTGTTCATCAACAAATCACATAACTCTTTAAGTGATTTTACATAAGCAATCTTCTAATAGATATGGAGATCTACAAATCGCTTGATATAAATCGAAGCTTTTTTATCTCTTTTCAATCATACACAAAGTTTTCTCTTTGTTCATACGTTAATTCAACTTGATTTCCTGGTATTTCAAATCCTCATCCTGGATCTATAATTTTCTAGATGTCTTTATATTCAAAGATGGGTTGAATCTGATCTCTCCATAATCGAAAATTATTTTTTCCATCAAACTTAGGAAATTCTATGAGTTCCTAGCTTTGATACCAATTGTGGGAAAATAAAGATAACAAACACCAACTCAAATCCAAATTAACTAAACAAGATATCTAGGCTTAGTTTAATTCGTACATATAGTGAAGAAAAGCTATCTTAAATTTATATTTACAACATTCCACTTAAAAGCGCTTTAACTTGATGTTATAAAAGTTAACATTCCTATAGTTAAAGAGCTCAAAGCTGTCATTGAATAATAAGCTTTCAAGTGGAAAGAACTGTCCAACATTATTATATCGACCAAATTTTTTTTTCCCTCCGCTATATTTTTTCTTCGGTTGCTTAAGTTGAGAGCGATTTTCTCACATATAAACAACTTAAAAAAGCTAAATCAATAAAACACACAAAACGAAAACTATAAATAAGTTAATTTATATCAAATACATGATGTGACAATCATGTATTCATCAATAGTTAATTATTAGTTAAAATATATATAAAAAAATCATTTTAACACATTTAAACTTGTAGAATGTGTAAGAGTACCACCATTTAATATCAAAATATTCTAGCTTCGAAGGTTACTCAGTTTTAAGTTAAATTGAACCAATTTTAGATCTGAAACAAAGATGTTTTTTATTCTAAATTAGAATTTACTTGTCCTACGCATGAGTTTATTTTCAATGCTTGAAGTTACACCAAATTCAAATTACTTTTTATTAATAAAAAAATGTATACTATATATAGTCGAATTGAAGGAAGGAAATATTAGACATTCGTGTAGTGGGGCTGCTTATAAGTCATGGTTAAAACATTCCATGAAATTTTGAAGTAAAAAAGAACATGTGCTCTAAAATCTGAGTTACTTGTATAGTGGATTAAATAATTGTGATCAACGAGATCTTAGCTACTAATTAATTAAATTGGAACTATTAAGCAATAAAGAACAACTTGGCAGCGTGTAATTAAATTAAACAATATCATATCTACTTGCCCTTTTAATAAACAAAGTGTTTTACTTATATTGATCAGAAAAATATTAGACTTTTAACGGAGTCAAAATGTCAAATACAGTATTGCTCAAATTTAATTGAAACTCAACATGAAAGTTCGGCCAATTTGCTTTTTATTGAGAAATGACAAGTTTGCCACACATATTTTCAGAAATATAATGTACCCATTCAAAATCTATCTCTCAAGAATATTAATCTATACTTTGAGAAAACCAAAGTGTGTCAAGAATTCTTTACATATATAATTCTACTGAATTTTTTAGGGAAAAAAAAAGAAGAAGAAGAACAAAAACTATTCCTAAAATTTTTGGAGAAAACCCCCTAGTTGTTATATGTCATTTAGCTTTAAGATTGTGCATAATTTTATTGGATTATCGTTTATAAAATGATATTTATAGTGGATATAGTTTAATTAATGAAAGAACCATAACGAAATTGATTACTTAACAATTACTTAATCAGCAGAACATTGCCACCTCATGGACATTAATGTGATCTCAAACACCAAAGAAAGTCTTAATAAGACGATTTAAAGCCCCACTCCCCAACCCCCCTCCCCATCTTTATTTCAAGTTGGTCACGATTGGAAAACAAAGAGTTATTATGCCAATTTTTAATACCATTAACCGTGCATCTCAATTTATACATAAAAGTTCAGTGAAACTCATTATCCAATTCACATTTAGGTTTCACATTTCATTGTTTAAGATACTTACTAATTCCTTGTTTTACGTTACTAGTTGAATCATTTTAAGTAATTCAAAGTTAAAATACAAAATTTAGGCCCAAATTCTTGTTTCTTATAAGACAACTTTTTTGTTTGAAAATAAAATTTTGATTATTAATGGGTTGTAGGAATAATGTTCAAAATTAGCCTTCAACAATATGATTATTAATTTATCACCAATCAAATGTAAAGTGCAAAACTAAGTTTAATGAGTAGCATGTATGTATAAACTTACTACCTTACTCAAACTGAAGTTTATCCCTTGAGCCCTAAGATTATTCATTGAACCATTACAATTGTTACGTGTAAGTCACTTTAATTAATAATGTTAATTTTACATTTCCTTCTCTGAGAACATGGGAAGCATTAAACGATATATTCTCATTTTTTATCCATATGATAGTTAAACTATGGAGAGTTTGAGTCTTCCAAACAAGAAGAACTAAACTTTGTGATTCATGTAAAGCCAAAGAATTGCACCACGGTTGACGATAAAAAGCTTTTATTGAGAAACAACAAAATCAATTACTAAAACAAACAGCTCAATTAGGAAAGACATAAATAAAATAAGTTGTATTTTAGAAGCTAGTGTTCTTACATATATATATATATATATATATATATATATATATAGCAATTTCTATGTGGTGTTATCACTTTGCTTATCAATATGTAATTGGAAGTTCTGTCAGAGCAGTGTTCAAGGGGTTGTGGCTTTATATAAATAAACAACTTTGGGCGTGTGTGAGTGGGGTATCCATCCCACCTAGAGAGCTTACAACTTTGGCACTACTTTCCAAATCACTTTTAAAATTCAGGGAACACAGAATGAGACACGAAGGCATGTCTAGAGATTTTGACAGGATCGCCACCTAAGTAATTAGCATGGGAAATCAATGAGTGACGATAGTCCAATCCATTGCTTCTAGACCTAAACTACCTTCACCTCCTTAGAGATGAGTTTAGGAAGTTAGGTACAATTCGTAGATCGAGCTAGGCAATAATTCAGTCTTTATTAGGGTTTATTAAGCTCAATGTCTTGAAAATGTTAATGTTATATGTGTTGATTCTAATTCAATTAAAGCACATAGCCAAATTTTATCTTATTTAACATTTGCGGTGTTAAATAGTTTAAACATTCATTGAAACATAGGGAACAAGGGATGGGATTACGTCACTTATAATTGAAAATAATAATGATGCAAAATAGCTAAATAAACAAAAAGAGAAAAATGAAGAGTGATAATTAAGTAAAGAGTATAATGTTAAAGTAAACCTAAACTACCACTTCAAAGTAAAATATGACATAAAATAATGAATCAAATAATAATAATAACGTAAGCAAAAAAAGTTTAGATAAAATATGCATAAAACGTTTAAGTAAAATAATGCTAATAAAGCAACATAAAGTAAGCAAAGCATGAAATAAAGAATCGTAAGATAAATGGGCATAGGAAATGAAAAACATAAAACAAACAAATAATAACATAAATGTAACATAATAGAGGTGTGTGGTAAGATCAAAGAAAAATGGAATATTTTGGTCAAATGAGTTTGGGATCGTATCTATGAAAGAGATACACTCCTGTACTCCCAAAAAGCAAACATCCATGATTTGGATGTCACTTTTTACCCAAAGCAATGGAAAGGGTAATCTTCGATAGTCTTGATGATACGTATCCATCCAAATTAACTATAAAAAGGAGATAGGAACAATCACTTATTATCTAAGTGAAGTTCATTCGTTTAGTTAGGGGGTTAGGAGAAGAGACCAGTCACTATATATCAAGTGATGCCCTTCTTTCCAAGCCCTAACATATGAAAAGAAGAGTAAAAGAAAAGATAGAAAAACCATGATCATGACATGTAAATAAAAAGAAAGAGTAGGGACTACACATAAAGATAAACTAAGAACATGCATAAAGACACATTTATACACTAAGCTATTAATTAGTTGATGTCCATGTATCTAGCCAAGAGGAGGGATGGTCACTTATAGATTAAGTGATATCTCCTCGATATCTCCTCCTTAGGCCATAAAAGAAAAGAGGAGAAGAAGCATGCTTTATGGATGACAAAGTAGACAAAGACAAGAGAAGAGGAAGCATGAAAATAACTAATCATAATTAAATAAACATAATGAAAACAAAAATAAATTAAAAAAAAAGGTCTAAGACATGACACCCATGGGAAAGGGTGTATGCCCAAATAATATCCTCCTTGACTAGGATCAATATGCCTATTAATTAGGCATATCAACACCCTTTTGTCGAGGCTCAAACTAAAGAGCCTACTGATATGCTGAATAAGGAAAGTAAAATAAGGATGCTCCTTCGATAACTTACTAGATTATGAGGGAATCAAAAAATAGGACTCTTCCTTCAAGAACACTTCAAAACTCCATTAAGAACTCACTTAATTAAATAATTTGACTTATTGGTTATAGCCATAGTGTGGAGCCACGAAAATTCAGAACTGTCAAAAATAGCGTGTCACAAAACTTCTCGACTAAGGATTCCCAATTTTCTTGGGAATCCCTTTTTAATTTCCTCTCTTTTTAGGTGTTTTCTCCCTCAAATCCAATGCCTTTGGGTTAGAGCTACTTCTCTTTATATAGAGTGCTTGGTGGGCATGAAATGAGATTCTTAGGCAATGTGAGACTAGTGAAACTACCAGGTTATCATGTAATTCTGGCAACATATCCTTCAATGAGATACCATGGTCTAGTGGTAAGGTCATAGGACTTTGAATCCAATAACTTCAATTCAAATCTTGGTGAAAGCTTTTTTATTTTTATTTTTATTTTTATTTTTATCATTGTCCATGCTTTCCTAATTGTTTTTCTCTCTATCTTTCCCTTTTATAGTGTTTCTTTGGAGTTTTAGTGTCCTTTCTGGTCAAGACTTACAACATTGTCCTATGATACTGCTAATCATCAAAAAATGACCAAGGAGCAAAATTAGTTAAGTATTGGCAATGAGTAATTAGTTAAATCATCACAAATAAGAGACCCCAAATAATTGGAGTATTGGCATATAATTGGAGTATGTTGTTTCCTAAATAAAAAATCATCACAAGGCTTAAAGGACTTCGTTTTGGAAGTAGGAATAAGAGCCTTATTTGCCAAGATTTGTAAGTCCTTTTCATTTAGATGACCAAGTTGTTTATGCCAGAAATCTATAGAGTTGTATACTGCCATATTCAACCCATTTTTTGGCACCTTCACTTGTGTCTTGTAAAAGGTAGGACTTGCTTTCCCTTGAGCATCTAGTATTGACCCTTTCATCAACTTCTATTTCTTATTGCTAAAGTAACTTCTAAAACCATGCCTATACTAAAAGAAAAATGGTAATATTTGGTGGTTTTTGGCCGTCACCTAAGTATATATTTGGCGGTCTTGAAAGCGACACCAATGGCATCGCCAAATATGCTCCATTTGGCGGTTGGTCAAAACGTCAAATATGTATCCGATCATACTTCTCGCATAAAAGAGACAAGAATAGTTCTCCCATAATGTTCATTCGAGATCCATATTTATGACATTTCATCTTCATGTGCTTATATATTTGTTACATATCAGTCAAAAATAGTTCATAGCGAACTTATATTTGCCACTTTTCGATCAAATATAACTCATTTTAATAGTCATATTTTTTGAATTTTTTTATATTTGATGGTTTCTGGCTGACAAGTATTGTTGGTTATAAAAAAAAAAAAATACTTGGTGGCATTTAGCTGCCAAGTATAATATATCAAAAAACAAAAAAATATAATACTTGGCTAGTTAATACCCACCAAATATTATGTATATAGAAATTTGATTTTTCAAAAGTGCATAATAATGCATCAACTTCATTCATTACATTAAATTTCTCATACAACCACCAATACTCCAACCAATGACATTCAAGAAACAAACATAACCAATTTTACTCTACCTAAAATGTACAAATTCACAACAAACACTAATCCTCCAATCAATCACATTCAACTAGTAAATATATAAAAATACACAAAATAAAATATTAATTTGCAGTATTTGCAAACATAACTAGTTCAATAGAAAGGGGAAGCTAATTTTCAATGTCAAATGGCCAGACAAACCATAACAAGGTCTCCAAGTTCCTTACTGCACTCAATGCATTTGAGGAGTTGTAGCTATCTCGTCTTGTTGTGAACAAAAACAAAAAGAATCTTAAACATGAATTTCAAGTCATTTTAATGATCTATATAGAGTTCAATCCTTAAAGATCAAATATTAATTTCAAGTACTGCTTCATGAAAATATCTATTACATAAAATACTTTACATAAAACAATCTTAAAACTATATTTATTTCTCTCAAATTATAAGCACTAATGACTTACCGGCCTGCAGTCAAAGCCAAGGCTCTTTATACTACTTGTTTATCAGATTCTTCATCTCTCAAAGGTTCATACATTTGTGAACTCACAATTATTCCAATAGAACCACCTTTTTTTGGTTGCATTAACATCAAATTTTGAAAGTAACAACAATAACAAGAATAAGAAGAAATTGCATAACATTTTCCATATAAGCACATTTCTCCTTTGACAAAGTGTGTGTAAAATAGTGTTCAAGCTCAACCCATGACCTGAAAATCTTCACGTATAGCTTAACAGCCTTGGCATGTGATAGTAACTGTTATGAAGAACAATGAAGGGCTTTATATTAGTGCTGCTAGAGTTTTTAATGCATAAAGTTTAGATACTATGAACTAATTGAGCACAACCATCTCAAGGTACTAAGTGGCATTTGGATACTTTCTGAGTAGAGTGGTTGTGGATATGGTGAACAAGGTCAGTGGTGGTTGGTTGGCTAGTAACAACTAGAATAGACATAAGTTGAACTGCTTCTATTTGTTGCTATCAAAGGCTATCAGATGTAAGTGTTGTTGTCAGATGTAAGAAATTGACCATCACATCATCTGGCTCTTCATAATGCATGCAAATGTCAAGATTTATATAAATATAGCTGCATAATTAGCTTTAAAAGCGAGTGAAAAAAAATTGACATAAAAAAGGCTAATTGAAATAAAAGAAAAACAAAAAAAATAGATGAACTCCAAAATTATTGAGTATGCCCACTGGTTTTTAGATTGTTCCCAGAATGATATATAAACAAAATACATTAGACTTTGTTGCAGTCACTACAAGAAAAATGATCATATTTGGCGGTCCTAAAAGCGCCACCAATGGCACTGTCAAATATAGTCAATTTGACTATATTTGGTGGTCGATCAAAGTGCCAAATATGCATCTGACTATATTTGGCATTTTTTGACCGCCAAATATAGTAGGTTTAAAAATTAAAAAAAAATATACTTGGTGGTTTTTGGCCGCCAAGTATAATAGTTTCAAAAATTAAAAAAAAAAATACTTGGCAGTTTTTAAAAAGCCAAGTATTTGAAAAAAAATTAATATATATATATATATATATCAATTTGGATTGATCTGATTATAACCTAAAAAGGGTCAAGTTCGGTCTTTCTTAATCAAAACAAAGTCGACCTGGAATCTGACATTAAAACAAAATAGCTACAACATACAGACAAGATAAAACCATCTAAAAACCAAAAGAATTTTAGTTGTAATGATAAGTTAAATATCAATCGAGAAGAGAAATAATAGATACATATCAAGCAAAAGAAGCCTTTATAGTAAAAGTATGCATAAAGCTCACAAGCGTAATGTTGACAGAGTCCACGACATGGACACCAACGTTTTCAAATGAGAATTTGCATTCACATCTTTTGCAGTGTATGGATATGCCTTCTCAGTATCAAAGCCACAATTGTACTTTATGTACTCAGAATTAAGCTTGAGATGGCAACCCACCACTACAACCAAAATAATTGAAAGCTTGGGCACAATCCACAAGCTGCTGTTCTGACAAAGAGATTCTGTCAAAGCCAATAGCAATCTAAAACTAACATATAAAATCACAACATGCATAGGTGAAATAGCTCATGTGCATGGCCAGTATAATGAAGGAATAATGTCAATTTCATAATACTTGATAAAGCCATTACTCAAAAACCACTGAAAATCATGTATTTAATAAAAGAAATGATCAATTTGCATTATACAGTGATGGTTAGACATCTAATTTATCATATATGCAGCAATCAAGGTAAATGCTATCACTTGCAAAGTTAATGTTGACCCAAAGTCATGTGAATTACAATGATATCAAATATGCATATTTACCAATCCTTGTTATAAACCACCATACAAAGTAAGGACCATTAGATTAAAAAAAAAACTCATTTATTCATGACGACTTAAATTATGTAATAACGAAATTAGTTTTCATGACAAAATGCGTATAAGGTCAATTATTCAAGGGCAATGTACCTATATGCAAATTGACATACACATTATTTATGCAGCAAAATCATGCGAATCACTATTAGCTCATGCACAAGTTCAGACCATCAACATCTCATGCACAATGTCATTAATCCATATTCCTCAAGCAATATTTCATTCACAGTTTCTAAAAACCATAAAAAATTCATCGATACAAAAAATTTACTCAATTTGACCTCAACTATAATTATTCAAAATCAAAGGCTTCATTCAAATTCAGTCTTAATACTCATGCACATAAATCACTAGACAAACTTTAATCATAACATCCATACAAACTCAGTCATCACAAAATCATATAACATCCAAACACTCCCAAATATTCCATTCTGTCTCCCAAACTCCATATTGCAACTCCACCTATTATGAAGGCCACAACACTTCAATCATCATCCATAATATCTCATATATAAGCTACAAATAATGTGACTTAAAAGTGAAGTGTGTGAAAACAAAAATGTAAATCTCTTACTTGATTTCCACGCAAAAGAAAGAAAACAAGCAAAATTCAGAACTCCCCTCTTAGCTTCTTCTTCCATCAAAGACATCTGTCGGTGAGCTTGCCTTTTCTCTTTGATGCCAGTGGACTTACTTGGTGAGCTAGACTGGTTACTAGTGAGGAAAATAGACCAACCTTGTGTAACTAGAACTGACCAAATATCTACGAGCAAATTATTTCTCCAAAAACAAGCAAAATTCAGACCTCAAGACCAGCTACAAACAACTTAAAAAAAAATTCTATATAATGATATATTAGATGAAAAGAGAAAGAGCAAACCTTGATTGGAGCATTAGAAACTCGATAAGAATCCACCGTCAACCCAACCAACCACAGCCGAGGAAAAACAGTTTTCAACAAACAAAAAAAAAGAAGTAAAAATCAGATTATCAATCTACAAAACAAAACGAAAAAAAAAAAGATTTCTTTTTTCCTACCTCGAGCTGTTTCTGGACATTTTCTGGATATCTTCTTCAATCTCTTCTCTCGACAAAGTTATCCTAAACTTGTTCTTCTCCTTCTTCTCACTGTTGTTCCCTCTCGATTCCACCATCTCCCTTAATCTTATCGACTTCGGCTTCGTATTCACAACATTCCCACTCTGATTCTGACCCTCCAAGACAACCGCATTCACCACGGCTTCTTGCGTCACCTTCCTCGACTGCAAATTCCACGGCTTCCCCACCACTACCTCTCCTTCTTCTGCCTCCTCCTCCTCTTTCTACATATATATGCACACGAGCAAATATAAACTATCGGTATCGGTGGACTTAGTAATCTGGATGGAACCCACCTTCTGCCACCGCAGATCTCCCTCTTTCGACCGTTTCCTCGGCATCTCCTCCTCCATTTTCACCACCTCCAACGCCGCAGATGATGACCTCAACGAAGACGATATTTTCTGGACCAACGACTACTCTTCTGAACTCCACAATTTCAACAACGCCACTGTAACGACCCCCTCAACTTCCACAGCCACTATCGTTACCAACCACAATCAATTGTCGTCGACGTCGATGAAAATGATTCTGTCGATTCTGAAACCGCCTCTCATGGAGAGGTCACAATCTATGCCGATGAGGAAGTTCCAGCACTCGGCGCCGATGAACATTCCAGTTTTATTCAATCGCGATGGCGAAGCAGAGGAGCAATCGGTTCTTTGAGTTAGACGAGGATGAAGGGGACGATGAGATGCTGCCGCCACATGAGATTGTAGCAAGAGGGCGGGGGATGTTGCAGAAGACTACGTTTTCTATGTTGGAAGGCGTTGGGCGGACTCTCAAAGGGAGAGATCTAGGGCTAGGGTTTCATTTTCTTTATATACAATTGTGAAATTCCAGGAAATCCATATCTATTAAAAATTATCAAAATCGTCCCTTTCTTCAATCCCTATATTTCAAACTTTTTCATTTACACCATTAGACTAATTTTTTATAATTTTTAGAGCACTAAATGTTTTAATTTAATTTTTAAAATAAATTATAATAATTTTTTACATATTTAAAATGTTATATTATTGCAAAATAATTTTTTTATATTTTTAATTGCTTAATTTTCATCAAAGCAATTAAATAATGTGATTTTCATCGCTTTGAAATTAAAAAATAATTTTATTTACTTCATAAAATTTTCACATTTAAAAATTCATTTTTCTAAAATTTAATATTTAAAAATTTATTCTTTTCATACATATAATAATGTTATCTTTAATTTAAAGATTTTTAAAAATTATTTTTAATTTTAGATTAAACATAAAATTATATTGTTTAATTATATTTAGATAAATTTATTAAAATTTTAAATATTATATTCACATATTTTAAAGAAAAAATGAAAAGAAAGAGAGAAATTTGAGAGGGAAAAGAAAAAATTACATTTTCACATACTTGTCAAACTTTTATAAAAATATGATATATATGTGATTGAATAAGACAAAAAGTGACGAATAAGATGAATTGATAGGTTTGAATTTTAAGACATGGTTAAATTTCTCACTTTTAAATAAAGTGCCAAATAAAAAAATTGTGAAGTGACAAATATACAAAAAATTCTTATAGTGATTCAAACATGCTAATTGATATTAAAAAAAAAAAAAGAAGAATACATAACCCATCACATTGAATATTCAGGCAACTAAGTACACCATTAAACAAAATCAAATTGGATTATGTAGAAAAACGATTCTTTAACTCTATTAAAAGAGACATCCATTAATTCCAGAAAAATCAAACAGTTATCCGAGGAGGTGATACACCCATAATCTTTGCTAGTGAATAAGAGACAAATAAAATCACTCAACACTGTTCCAACAAGATACGTTGCATGATTAAAAATTCAACAAATGAAAATTCATGTAAATGATGTAAAAAAATAAAAATGAAAAAGCAATAATAATTTGAAAAGGCAAATTGTAACACATTAAAAATAAGTCAAAACTAGACTTCTGTATATCCAAGAACAAGTATTATGACTTTGATTCTTTGAGTTATAAATTATACCAGAAATGTTGGTTTAGCAGTTCGATTATCCAATTTCTATCTCTAATAGGCACTAATCACTTATTAACGTATCCTTCCAGTGCAAAGAGAAATCACAAACTAGACATGTAGAAATAAGATAAAATCAACAAATGAAGTGAATGGGAATTGAACAGACTATGACAGGATGGTTGACGACATTTGTAGCAATCATGAAGTTTTAACATGGATCACAATTAAAGCGAGTACTATTTTGTGCTCCTGCAAGTTATAATTTAAATAAATAGTAATGTCTTATATAAAATTACTTACTTACTCTAAACTTCTCTCCAACCCAAGAGTTATAATAGAAGACATACAATAAGAAGTGTAAAGCTTGTCTAATTGAATCCATAACCAGCCGCCTTTAATCTATTTCGTCTAAATAAAGTGATGAATGCACCAATAATGAGCCTCTTAAGTTTGATTAAACTAGTAGAATAATGGATTCTAAAAATGCACAAAAAAGTACTTACATTTATCCAAAAATAAATTAACATAAAAATTTATATTAAATTATAGTCAATTAAATTTTTTAAATTTCACTAATTTATAACAATGCACCTAGGACATACTTTAATTGGGCCTTTGGCATCGCCAATCTTTCTCAAGAATCTTCTATATTGATGAACCAATGTAATAAAGTTATGAATGATAAAGATCAATTACCTGCAAACTAACTAGGATACGATCAAACTACTTGCATTGGATCTTTTAACAATTTTTTCTTCTGGTAACCAAATAGTCCTCCATGATGAATTATAATTTCCAATTTTTAGCTTAAAAAATAGGGCATATTATTGATTCACTTGACTTCCAAATCCAAAC